>WBNH01010221.1:262183-276330 GCA_013401255.1 Urocolius indicus
GCACTCACCTGGAGCTGCTGCTGGCTCTCAGTCCTGCCGTTGCCCTCCATGGGTTGCAGGGCCACAGCTATGTTCTCGCCACAGGTTGCAGAGGGGTCTCTGGTCTGGTGCTCCTCCTTCTCTGAAGGGGAAAGTGGGATCTGCGTAGTCACCTCCATCTTGTACCACTCTTACAACTCCTGCCATGCACTTCAAATTCCTGTCCTTAAATAGTGATTGCAGAGGTGCCAGATTGGCTGAGCTGGGCTGAAGGTGAGTCTGAACCTAAGACCTGGGGTAGAGTCTGAGAACTCTTTACCAGGTCTTCACTGCAACCTGCTCCCCCTGTTACCAAGCAAATGCTGCTCCTTGCTAAACCATGACACCCAGACACCTTATGAACTTCCTGCTGCTTTTCTTTCTCCCATTTAATTGTTGTCAAGTTATATGACTGTTCAGAGTTCATGTTATCAGCCAAAAGTTGCTTGCATAGCTGTAATCACTTTTGTTAGCAGGCTAGACAAAGCCTGTATGATGGTGCTCCTGCAACTGTGCTCGAGATTGCAGTATCCCAAAGTGACCCTTTTGTAAGTCAGTACATCAGCAGTGCACTGCTCCTTGTCTCTCAGCAGGGAGACATGTTATTTAGATAATCCCATATATCTTTCAAATATTTATGTCTCAAAGCATGGCTGCTAACGTCAGTCCTTTTACTGACTTGTAAAGTAGGAAGAAATATTTCTCCCTAAAATCCCTAAGAATATATATTGAAAGACTAAAGCTCCAAGCACTGTCTGCATTCTGCTGTAGTACACCTCTGGCATTTAAGCTGGGGACTTCTCCAGATGGCTGAAAAGCAAAAGAGCTGAAGCAACTTTCCTAGTGACAGTAACATCCATCAGATGTGTTAGGTGAATCAGAATAAGTGACATTAAATCTCTGTCACTTCCCCACCCCTCCCCCATACATTGCTGTTTCTGTGAAACGCCATCCTGAAATTACACTGGAAGTAGCTATATATTTACGCTGACCCGACAGGATTCACTTTTGATATTCTTATGCCAAGGAGCAGCAAAATGCTTTTGCACAGCACATTCATTTTGTCTGGGCAACAGTGCATTTAGAAAAGCTTGCAATGTGTTAGTAGCCTCTAACCAAAGAGATGAGAGTGAGCTGTCTCTGCTCAGACGATGTCTAATTGGATTTCTGCCTCTATTTTAATTAGGTTATCATCCACTTGGCAGATTTCCTGCTTATTCTACCAGGGTGAAGGCCATCTCCGTAGTGGCTATCAGTAACTTTCTTCTCCAGGGCATCTGAATGCAGTTCTCTGTCCACATGTTCATTTATCACTATGAAGCCACACAGACCTCAAAATATGCTAATAAACTTGGGGGAACTGTTTTAGTTACCATTTAGCTAGAATCCTCATACCTGCCTTCAGTCAGAGTTCATTGCAGGAAGCTGCCGAGAGTGCAAGCGTACATGGATAATTATTTGATGGATGGACAAACTCTTGCCTTTAAAGTAGGTGGCTCTTTTTAAGATGCATCATTGTCACCTTCAAGATGTATTGTCTGGTTCTCTGTGGCTCAATCTTGCTAACTGAACTCCTGCAGGAGTTTCTGGAACCCTTGGTGTTGCGACATATGGGTACATATGTTTTCTCTGCTATTTTTGTGGGTCTCCAGCTCAGTCGCACTGGATGTGAGCACCAGAACTGTGAGATGTGTTATGATAACACCCCTCAAAAGACCACTTTTTTTTTTTTTTGCTGGGCATCTCATTCCTCCTTGCTACATGTTTTCACCTATAATTAGCTGCCCAAAGCTTCCACTGTTTGCTTCAGGTAATCAAGTAGCTGCTTGATCCTGTTTGGAGATATTGGTGGTGGTTTCCCAAAATGAAACTCGTGTGGGAGTTCCTCAGAGGTGTCACATATTTCAGAAGTAGGCAAATTGTGTTGGCAAGAGTTGACTTTTTTACTGAGCTTGCTAATGTTTCCAGTATCTAAACCTGGGGTTTTGTAGGATGCAAAATACTAGCCTAGAAAAGGGTGGTAAATTAAGGTCTGTGGGGTTAGATGCATTAAAATGCAAGAGTTAAAATGCCTGTAGTATTTTTATATTAACAACAATTTTCAGCCTAGGTTAAAGGAGTTTTTAAAATATTTTCCTTAAATTGTTTTGCTTTTTAAGTGTCGAATGCCAAAATACGATATATGAGCAGCAGTACAAATGAACTGTATGTTTTACTGATATATTTAGAAAGCCTAAGTGGAGCTGTCTGGTTGACACGTTCTCTATAGAGCAACTTGATTCTGCAACTGAATCGATATTTAAGTACAAGAAAAATTAAAATGGGGAGGTTATTTTTCTTTTTGATACAGGTTTAGATCAGGGCATAGTTACTTTCCCTGTTGCATGTCTCTTTATTAAAAATGTTAGTTTAAAGAAAATTTAGTGTACTCTTCTGAAGAACATATTCTGCCATCCAACTATGCAATGTCTCTCAGCTGAATGTGCTTAAGATCCTATTCAGAAATTTCCTCTTGCAACTTGAAGATGCACTGTAGGTTGTATGTTGTGGGAAAGGCAAGTACTGTAAAGAAAATCCGCAAGTGTATTTAAGGGCCTTCATGTTATTCAGTCCAGGACCTGAATTCTACTCTTATTCCCAGTTAATGAAACAAGAATAGCTCTCTGGAGTTATATTTAAAATTCCCTTTAAGAAACATTCAGAGTGGCCTTTATCCATAGCAAAAACAAACAGCCAATGTAGAATTATCAACTATTAATAGCATTGCAGTTTTTACCGGACGCTCTGGGCTGTTCTCTACTGTTGTGCTCCTAGTAGTAAGTTGTAAAAGAAGATTCTATGATTGTAAGGTCCATTTGTTCACTTGTAGGCTTTAGTATTTCGAGACATTTTCCACTCTTATGCACTCCAGAAAGTGACAGTTCGTTCTGCATTGTTGTCATGCGAAATTTTCTATTGCCCTGTGCTGTGGGTGCTTGTTACTGCATTTAATGCAAAACCTTCTTGAGCAGTCAAGGAGGAACCTTCACCTTTCTGTGATTGACTTAGTACAAATAATTTTGCTAACCACAGAAATGCTTGGGTTGCAAAATCAGCTTTCATGAGGGCTGTGGACTTCAAGATGGTGATTGAGGGATCAAATAGTAATCTCTGAAAGTTCTGTTTTCTGTCTCTATTTAGGAACCTAAGTAACTACAATACGTATCACAAGCTATTGAGAAGGAATGAGTAAAAGGAAGAGATTTCTTGTTGACAGTCATTTTGATATCACTTGAATGCTTTATGATTTTCAACTGTTATTTTTTGAACCTCTTTATGTTTGGCTAGGCTACAGTATTCAGAAGCAGCACCAAGAAGATAAAGTATTCAGATAAATGCATGTAGGATCTATGGCTCATTTGGTGGACTGAATAATTTTATAGTAAGCAATAGCTTTTTAGTAAGGCTTATGTATCTATATGTTGACTGCTTTTTAGAAGGTGAGGGCTTTTCTGTGCAGAGCATCTTTATCGCGAACTTTTAGAACACATGATTCCAATTATTTAACTTGTTCATTCTTGATGGTGCCATCCTCAATGATGAAACATATATCCATCAGAGATTTTCTTTAGTTTTGTTGATTAAAAAGATAAAAACTTTCATAATTAGCAACTCCACTCTGTTGCAATGCTGAGGTCTTATTCCAGAGCAATGTGTAAGTATGTGTCCTAGTCTTATGTGTGCTTTTAAATACACAAGTACTTAAATACATAGGTGAAAGCTCTGTGACTATGGGCTTTGAGCAAAGAACAATCAGCTTAATTTTTTGTGGAGGGGTATGGATGTGGAAGCTTCCCAGAAAAGTAGTTCTTGGGCATGAGTTTCTACAAATATATTTGATAGGTTTAGTTGATGAATAGAAGTAAAAGATGTACATGTGTCTTTATTTGGATTTTTACAGCAGTGTTAGAAGTGCACAAGAAAAGGTGACATAGATTGTAGTAGCTTTGTGCAAGTGTTATCATATGAGTAAATAATGAGTTCTTATCTCCCAGGGATATGTATTTTCACTGCTTTAAACTTCAGCTCTGGCAGTGAGCTCTGTTGCCCTGCTTGGTCAAATTCTCATAGATGTTTCCCTCCTAAATATGGGGCTTTGGGTCATTAGTAGTAGCTGTCAGACTCTTGATGGGAGAGGCTCTAGAAAAAATACTTATTCCTCCTCATTTATATTGGCATCAAAATTCATACGTTTTATTTAAAGTTTGGAGAGAAGAACAGCTAAAGAAAAGTTCTTGCGTATTTTTTCTTCTTCTTCTTGGCTATTAATACAAATTATACTTTTTCTTTCTCTCTTTTGAGACATCTTCCAGACTGTCTGCCTAGTTCATAGCTTTTCATTTTCCTTGCTGGGAATATAACATGACTGTAGTACATAGCTGTGGTGGTATACTTGTGAATACCATAAAATCCAGACATGCTTCTGACTGCTCTACATCAATGTTGTCATCTAAATAAACTTTTTTATTTTATTCTTCTTCATCCATCTCTGTTTAATGAACTTTTGCTGGCAGTAGGTTACCTGGGAATGATACCTGTGTAGCTACTGCTGCTTCTTTTTGAACCTCACTGTGAACTTCCTTGCAAACTGATGCTATACCAGCACAATACTTGTCAAAGAAGGGTTTTACATTTATGTGAGTGACTCTAAGTGTATATGCATCAGTAGTCTTTCTCTCTGCACTTAAATTCTTCCCTTCCTTGAACTCAACAAATGGCTTTTTCCATGCTGAAGTAGATGTTTTGGGATGAAGATTAACTTTTTGTTCTAATATTTATCATATGTGCTGGAAGGTACAAATCTAGCATAGAGAATGTGGTTTATTTTTCTGGTTTTTTTTTTTTTTTTTTTTTTTTGCTGTGTCTGAAGAACCTGAGATGACTATTCATTCTGTTTTTGTAAAATGTAAACTACTGTTAAGATAACAAGAGGCTGTAATAGAGAGTTTGGTATTTTACTATGTGCATTGCAAACCACTGTAACATTAACTTAGCTTCTTATCTAGGGCTGCATAACATATCAGGTTGTGTTTTCACATCTGCTACAGACCAAAATTTTTATCTTCTGTCTTCACACTTGTTTGAGTAGCCAGTGTATGTTAGAGGCAGGGTTTTGAGCATAATGCTGTGCCAACTTCTGTGTTTTATGGCCACTGCAATAAGACAAATCTTTGATACAAGCCTTTTGCAGCCCAGCTGAAACATGGCTTCTGTGCAGAACCCTTGTCTGCTGAGACATAAAACATGGCTGCATTTATTTTCTAGGCCATTTTTGCTGCTCTTGAGCTGTCATGCTTCATGCTGGCTTGTTATGGGGGTTGGTGGCTGGCTCTGATCTGGCTGAAGAACCAGAGCAGCCTCCAATGCAGGATTAGGAGGTGCATGGATTAACACACATTTATATGCTTTGTTCTGAGAGGCATTTGCAAGCAAGCATGAAGTTTTTTATGTATTAAATGTATTTTTAGTAATCTTTTAAAGGTGCTTTTTGCATGACTTCTACAAATTAGAATGCAATTAGCTTGTTCCTACTGTTGCCTTATTAATTACTTAAACTTATTTGGGAAAGGTTTTATCACAGAGAATTGTGCCTTTTTTTTTATCTGCTCATCAAGTGTCCATCACATTTGATCATTAGTCTTTCAGAAAAATAGTGGTGGCTTAGTACCAGGTTCCTGCCTCTGGAGAGTAAAGGTGACAACACCTACGTTCTACTCTGAATGACCTCTGCACTAGGAGCCTTAAGTACTAATGATGCATTAAGTACTGATGATGATGACTAAGAAATAGTGTAGTTTAGAAAAGCATTTGTTACGGAATAATTATGAACTATAAATTAGTTTATATGCTTTTAGTTTCCCTTCAAAAGAAATAGAAAAGAAGAAAAGAACCTCTTTACCTGAAATTGCACCTGTGAATTATGTTGAAAAAGAACTGTGCAATAAAAAAATGTAGAAGATGCTGAAGACCTGGTATGTGCAAGTATGTAGGAATGGTAATCTACATTGCCTGAATAATTTTTTTTAACTATTAGATTGATGAATATTTTCTTGCAGGGAACAATAGGGCAATTCTTATTGTAGCTATGACAATGTATTTTTAGTATCAACTAATTTTCAAATATGTTAAACCAAGCTTTTACTTTTTTTTTGTTTAAAGATGGATGAAGTATTTCCTGATGAAAATGTTTATGATTTACAAACTACAATGCAGAGTTTATTATCATAAATAGGCAGTTAGGTCACAAGGTGCTTGTTTTATAGCTGCCACTGCTATGAGCAGATGGAAGTGCTTTTTTCTCATGCTATGCTCTTTGTAGTTGAAGACTCATTTTAACTAATTATCCTTAACTAATAATGTCTCTTTTGGTCACATTCAAGCATGACTGAGTTATTATCCAGACTTTTCTATGGAGATGATAGGATTTTAAGATGCTTAGATGTGGCAGAGATGAAACTATGTTACTGATGTCCCAGATGGTGTGTTTTCCCTCTTAATGGATGTATTTTATATTGGTATTAAGGTGATTTGAATGACTTAGTGGGCATCTAAGCTTTAATTTCTCTGATACTTCTGTCTTGAAAGGCAGATGCTTTTGGTTCAGATGTACTTTTAGAATATAATAACACTGTTAAGCTCATGAATTCCCTAAGTGTCATAGAATGGTTTGGTTCTCACCCCTTTGCCATGGGCAGAGACACCTTCCACTAGACCAGGTCTTTCTAAGCCACATCCTTGAACACTTCCAGGGATGGAGCAGCCACATCATTTCTGGGCAAACTGTCCCAGTGCCTAACCACACTCCCAGGGAAGAATTTCTTCTAGCACCTCATCTAAATCTCACTTCTTTCAGTTTGAAGCCGGAACTCCTATTTGTAGCACTACATGCTCCTGTAAAAAGTCCCTCTCTACTTTTCTTGTTGGCCTCATCAGGTACCGGAAGGCAGCTCTAAGGTCTCCCCAGAGCCTTCTGTTCTCCAGGATGAAGAATCCCAACTCTCTTGGCCAGTCTTTGTAAGAGAGGTTCTCCACCCCTTGGATCACCTTAGTGAGCCTCCTCTAGACTTGCTTTGGTAGCTCCATGTCCTTCTTCTATTGAGGACCCCAGAGCTGGATGCAGTACTGCAGGTGGACTCTGATGAGAGTAGAGGGGAAGAATCTCCTTCCTCAGCCTGCTGGTCACACTTTGTTGTAGGTCAGGATTATGACTGGCCTTTTGTGCTGCAAGCACATATTGGTTGATCATGTTGAGCTTCTCATCAGCCATCACCCCCAAGTCCTCCTCCTTTGGGCTGCTCTCAATAAGTTTATGTTGTGTATATTTTGCTGCTTCTCCCCAAAACCAGTTTGTTTGGGATTTTCTTAGCCTCTCTGCTGCTCTTTCACTGTTGTTTAGATGATTTTCAAATTCTTCACTGTGCTAAATTTTGACAATTAAAGCATTGTTTTTTGCCTAGGGCCTCTAAATTAACAGGGGACGACTGACTCGAACCACATCTGAATTCTGTCCAATCTCCAGCGAGTATTCTTACAGTCCACTTGAAAGACTGACTTTATTTTATCAAGGAGAAAGCCTCATTTTGAGCATTGGAATGAAATAAATGGCTGAAATTGTAACGCTAGTTGATATGACTAATGCGAAAGCTTTTATTATGCTTTCTTCTTTGGCAGGCAGTTTGAGTAATGCTGATAATTAGTGCCTTTGTGAGGAGGATTTGAGGGACCTGTGGGGGTGGCTGAGACCAAAAGAGCAGTACCGAGTCAAGGCATAGCATAGAAAGCCTAGTCTCACTCTAGCAGAAGGGAATAAGTCAATTGGGTTATCTTTCATCTGGTCAACTTAACAAATTACCAGTTTCTTGCATTACTGAAAGCAAGAAGTAACACAGAGGTAGGTTTCTCTGGTGGTTTTTATTTGCGTGTACGAGAAATTGGAGTGACAGTATATGAAGTCAAATTAAATTTCTCAAGAGCAAAAGGGTTTTGTAGCAATCTCAGTCTGTGTTGTCTTACAGACAGTACTTGAAAAGTCTGGTCTGCTTCCCATCCTGCTCTTCAGCTGGGTCAGTACTGATGGACTCTGGTGTGAAATAGCATGTTTTGTTGAAATAACTTGAAAACTATCAAAAGCACAAAAACTATCTCTTAGACATTAAACATATTGAATCTGTGCTGCAAATAACCTTGAGGTATACTTTAGAAGGACTGTAACAAAGGTATAATATCCCCAAGGCTGTCTGGCTGCTTTTGGACTTCTGGAATCTCATTTTGGCTCTTTTTCAAGAAGAAACAATCCATTAATGTATGTTACTTTTTAAACTTTGCTTCATATTCATATTTCAAAGAGATAAAACACTTTGAATGCATAAGCTCTATAGATGGATGTCATCTTTCAGGGCAATATCAGCTCACAGAAGTAGAGTTGTAGTGTGAGAAATGAAGGGTCAAGAACCTAGTGTGCAGCCTGTAGGTGTTTTATGTGCTTTAGTTTTGGTCTAAATCTAGATTTAGCATTTTCAGTTGTTCATTTGCATACGTAGTTTTAGGAGTTTTTTGCAAATGTCATAACATGGTAGTTATGCTGCATTAGCAGATGGATGAAGTTGAATTTGACAGTCTGAAGGGAAGATTGGAGGGTTCACCTGAGCATGACTCACTGTGGAGTAAGCACTTTAGTTGTAGAAATTGAAAGAATCTCAGGAAAATAAGGAAAAACATGTCAGTGGTTTTGATGCATGTTTTCTGTCATAACATGACACTGGCAGAGGCACTTTTAGAGAGATAAGGTTATATTACATCTCCATGTGGATAATCTCCTAGAGCAGGCTTGAACTTTGGGTTCTGAAACCTGTATCTTCAGAAACACCTCCTTCTTTACTCAACTTTGCAAATTGACTACTTAGAGTTTCAAGACTTCCCACTTCACTGCATGACAAACTAAAACTGCATGTATGGTTTTATACACACTAATATAACTTTGGAATTTTCCATTTAGTCATCAAAGACATGAATTAAGGGTGGTTTTATTCCTGTAACAGTGGCGCCTCCTCTGGTGAACATAATGGCCTTTGGTGTTTGATTAATACTCCAAAAATCAGTGCAGTATCGTGCTTTTGTGTGCTCCAGTTTGTGTAATTAAAAAAAATATAATAAATTAAGTCATAAATCCTTTAACTCCTTGTTTATATTTCCTTTCAGTTTTGAATAAGGAAGATACAAAGTAGCTATGTTATTCTTTGGTGTTATTCTAGGTGTGAAACTTGTAGCTAGAAGAGGATGTTGCTATCACATGAAATCTGTTTTTATTTTAATATTGAATGTATCTAAAATTTATTTACAAAAATAATTACAAGTTAACATTTCTATATTTTTTTTTACTTCTCTGCAGATGGACTTTGTCAGATTTTTAGGGAAAATCAGGATTTTTTTTTCCCAAGGAAAATTGATGCTCATTGATGCACTGTGTGGTCATGCTAAAGTTCACATGCTATTGATGAGCTTGGCTGATGGACATGTGGATAAATCCTATCTTTTTTTTTTTTGTTGCCACAGGTCCAAGGAGCTAATAAAGGAAGCGATCCTTGACAATGACTTCATGAAGAATCTGGAACTGTCCCAGATCCAAGAGATTGTGGATTGTATGTATCCTGTGGAGTATGGCAAAGACAGCTGCATCATCAAGGAGGGAGATGTGGGTTCCCTGGTGTATGTCATGGAAGGTATAGTGTAAAAAGCTATTACTTGTTTCCTCTTTTCAATAAATATAGAGACAAAAATTTTATTTTATGGGAAAAAAAATTGAAAGAAAGAAGGTACAGATGTTGTCTAAATGTGGTATATATTTGCCTGGGAAATTTCCAACTACGTTTGTGTGCTTCCCTGTATAATGAAAGAGGGTGAAAGCTATTAACCTTGCACTGAGTTGCATTGGAATAAACCTCTACTAAACACAGTTCTTTGGCTTTGAGGCAATACCAATGTTTTGCTGTATAATTTAGGGACTTAGCAGAAAGAATGGTGTTATCGAAATGGGAAATGACTGTAAACCAAGGAGAACGTAGTCATGACTCACTGCCTTATAGGGCATTGTGAGGACAAATGTTGCTGAAGCATATGGGGTGCTCTGCAGAAGCCATCCATTATATAGTAGAAAATGATGTTTTTTTGTTCTGTGTGCAACGTAAGTGTAGCATCTGCAGTATAGGACATCTGATTAGCCACAGTATGTGTTGTGTTGTGGCAGAGTTTTGTTTTCTTGGTGGAACATGACAGCAGTGGATATTCTGCTGTTCTTGGGAGCTGTCAGGTTTCTGGAAATCTTGTAACGGGATGAGTGTTGTCAGTGCTCTACTTTTCCTAATGACAGCCATATGCATTTTGTATATTATTCTTCCCAAGTTCTTGAAAGCTTCACATGTCAAATTTGGAATATTTTAGATATGTGTTTTCTTTGTAAAGGAAGTATGCATTCATCTGTAGGAGTTACTCATCGTGATCAAGCCTCGTGTCCATCTACTACAGCATCCCTCTTCTGAGAGTTGCTGCTAATGAATTCTGAGGCAAATGTCTCTGTTTTAATTCAACTAACACAAGTGAATTCACAGTTTGATTCAGTACAATGTAAATGGATAGCCGCTTGTAAAAGTCTTACTCCATACCAGAGACATCTGTTAGACTTACAAGCATTTTGGCTGGATAATGACACCCTAAGGGGAATGGAGGTTTCTCACTTGCCTGTATCTTTTGTTCAAATATGGGAAAACTACAGGTTATGTATACTTTGTGTGTTTATATGTAAGTGAACATGTGCAAATTCATTTCTTAAACTGTTCTTTCAAACAAAAATATTTTCAAGGCAGTAAGTCATCCTTTAAACATGGTTTCCTGCCAAATTCTTAATTCTGTATAGTTACAAATACTCTTTACTGGTTTCTCAAAACAGCTTTAATGTTCTGTCCTTTTAAGGTTAAGTCTTTTCTCAGGGCACAGGTTTAATTCCTTTGTATTTTAATATTTTTAAATTTTGCACATTCAAATGGTATTTTGTGTTAGGAAGTAGTTAGTGGGAGATGTCAAAGCAAGCTACATTTCCACCCCCAGCATTATACAGAAAGACTTAGGTTGTTTGATTCTTCATTTGAATACAGACTACTTTCCTAAAGTGCAGGATCTGTTCTATTGATACTAAAAAGCTGCTTTAAAACAATATTTGAATAGTATATTTTTTCATAGTAAAAACATGGAGCTTTTTCACTGCATAGCTCAGTGCTTGCTTCCCAAAATACCACCACATCAGAGACATGCTCATACTATTTTTTCTGCGCAACTGGTTTTGGATGTTGTATTCAATGTTGTCCCTTGAAAAAACCCATAACAACAGGATGCCATAAAAATCAATGTCATACTTGTCACTTTCTCACCCTCTTCACTTTCTTTGAAGAGATTTTGAGGGAGATTTATGGGCAGAAATATTTCCATGACAGTTTGGAGTATTAAACATGACTTGGTATGCAGATGACTCTTATTTGGTACTTCTGATGATGTTCTATTACTGTCACTTCCTTGAATTTACCAGATATTTCTAATTGTTGGTCCAAACTCTATCCCTGAATTCATGTTTCTTGTCTTCTAAAACAAATGTGTGTCAAAGAAAACTTTGCTGTGTTTTAGGCATTTTATCTTATCCTTGCTCTTCTGGCAGCCCTCTATGGATGAGGGCATGACTTGGCTCTCCCTCAGTCTTGGATTGTTCTTGTAATTTAATTTAAGATTATTTAGATAGCCCACTAAATATGCATAATGCTTTACAAACAAAATTATGAAGAGTTTATAGCCCATGTTTAGATATAATGCAATGAGTGATGATGAAGTAATGGAAATGGAAGACGACATTATCAAATGGGTTGGATTATGGCTAGGAGAACAGGCTCACTAACTCATTTGAACTTACTGTTCTGTGACTTCTCAGTTATTAACACCCACTGCTACTCTCCAACAGTAAACTTTATTCTTTACTAGCTCTACTGGAGAAACCCATCTTTATGAGTATTAATGAGAGATGTATTTTTTTTTCAAAAGTCAAGTAAATGCTGCGAGTGTTTTTTCCATTAGTTCCTCTTTCTTTCCTTACTTGAACTTATAGCTATGATTAATACGAATAAAAATTCTTCATGTAGAGCATTTGATAACCAGCACTCTTATGATATTTATTTAGATTACCAGAAGCATGAGTTACATATTGGTGAAGTTTCTTTAAGCTAATTTTAAATAATAGTTTGAATAAGATGGATTTGAAAACATCCTTCATTTTCTCTGTCACTTTCTGCATTCTCATTTATCATGGTGAAGAAGTAATAGTGTCTGTTTTATTTTTCCTCTCAAGACAAAAGGACTCTGCTTGTGATGGTGAAACCTTTCTAATTATGATCTTCTAGTATTTTTGTTTTTTATTGTGGATGTTAAAGTTCAAATGTGTGTGACACTTACTGAGCTCAGTGAATCTTAAAAGGCTGGATAGTAATGAGTCTTGACCTCCAGACTCTTTCTTCCCCACTATGGCTTGATGATGCATTCCGATGGTAATTACAGGTTTGCTACGTTCCTTGGGTGGGAATTACTGTAACATTGTACCTCAGCAAAGAGTCAGGAAAATGCTTGACTGCACTTTTCCACATTACGTTTGGTTTAGTAAAAAGGTCATTTCATGCTGTCCATACCGGCTATACATGTTGTCATTTTTATTTCTGCATTTGCCCAAACCCTACCCACAGTAGGAGACTTGACCCTTTCCAGTCATGTGTTTTGTATTCTTTGTCCTATTATTCCATGTCTTACTTTAGATTTCCTGCCCTCCCTGTGATTTTGGTGTTTTTTTTTTTTTTTTTTTTAATTTTTGTTAGCAGGATTGAAAGCAGTACAGTTACAAATACGTTGGACTCTAGAGATGACGATTCGATTAGGACTGTGGTTATTGAAAATACAAGAATAAACTATTTAATACATTCTATTATTCAACCTATTATGTGTTAAACTGCAAAGGTGGGGAGGGAGAACTGAAATACAGTACAGGAAAATAGCAGGATACTGTAAATTGTGATTCAGATGTGGAGGAAGCTGAGGAAAATGTTCTTGGAGTGTAAATGATGAGGTGCTATCAAAAGGAAATTTGAGTGAGGTACTGAGTTGAAAAGGAAGATATTCTATCTGCAGCATGCTGAATTGAGGCAAGTGTTGAGTTTGAGAGATTGGAGTGTGCTTCTGGCATGTGCCATGCTTCAGTGGGACTCGATTTTGTTCATTGGTCCTAACAGCACCCATCAGGCAACAATTACCTATCAGACTGAGGAGGTCTTAAACTAAACACCCCCTGACCTGAGCCTACACTGATCTGGGACCTTGCTTTTAAGGGTGTCTGCATAGAATAACTCTTAAATTTTGCAAAGTACAGGGAGTTGTGTGGTTAAACTCATCCTCTAAATGTACTAATTGATAATATGCTTGATCACCTTTGCAGAGGAGACTGCCCCAGTCCTGGTAGACTTCCTTCTCCTGAGTGTTCATTTGAATTCTTTAGACTGACTGCATTTCTCGAATCTGGAAGGCTTTACGCAGAAAGTCTGAGATTTTTGTATGGAGGTGTTTTGGGGTTTAGTTTTTCTTTTGTTTGTTTGACTTATGTTTTAAAAAAGCATAATTGAAATACAGGTAGGATTTAACTGAAAACTTGCCTGGTTTTCTGATGGGTTTCTTCTTGAGATTTTATAAAATACATCCCTGAGGAGCTACAGAATGAGAGCTGTGCTTTTTGGAGAGCTCTTCTAGGTCCCTCTCTCCAGGACAGCCTTGCTGCACTGAGGCAGACAGGGTCCTAGACACAAAAGTCCAAGGACTGCTCTTTCTGCCAAGTCTGAAGCCTTGGAAACACTAGTTTGGGATGAACTTGGACTCTTGTTGCTCTTTGGGTTGGTAATGAGAAAGCAAAACTATAAGTCAGGAGCCCAAACTGAATTTTCTCAGCAAGCAAAGTCTCAAATTTAGGTCTGCTTTGTTTTTAATAAGTTTAATAACCTCCCTTCCTTCCCTTCCTTCCC
>WBNH01010221.1:284655-372287 GCA_013401255.1 Urocolius indicus
GCAGAAGCTGCAGCTGCTGGGAACAACCCACACCAGAGAAGTTCGTTAAGGACTGTGTCCTGGGGGATGGACCCTGTATCGGAGCAGGGGAAGAATGCCAGGAGCCATCCTCATCTGAGAAGAGAAAAACTGCAGAGCACATCTGTGAGAGGCTGACCACATCCCCCATTCCCTGCCCCCCTGAGCCATTGAAGGGGGGAGGAGGTAGAGATATCAGGAGCAGTGAGCTGGGCCTGGGAAGAAAGGAGGCGTGGGGGTGGGAGATCTTAAAGTGCTGGTTGGAATTTTCTCAATCATCCTACTATCTTTTTGCTTTTTGTTCTGTTTCTTGTAGGTAGTAGAATAAAGTTTCCTACCTCAGAACAAAATATTAGCACTTTAAATGGAAGAGGAACAGTAGAGATATATAAACAGAATGGTAATACTGCTGCAAGATTGCTGATTACAAGTAAACCAGAGTTTACAGAGGGAAAGCTGATGGTATTTTATACAGACAGTAGGAGTATTCATTGTCACCTGAGCCGGGATTTAGGTGAGAAAGCCTGTATAAATCTCTCAGGTATTAGAATATGAGCTGGCAAAGCAGAACTCCAGTCAAGCAGCGTTCAGAGAGGAGAAATGCAATGCTGTCTGGGAGCACTGTGACATGCGCCTCTGCATGGCTGAGATGCTGTGTGAAGTGAGCAGATAATCTGGAGCCCATCTATGCTGATTTTATATACTGACCTCTTTTTGAAGAGCAAACAAACAAAGCCTGAAACCCCATATAATTTATTTTGAGGAATGACAAGAGAATGTACATGTAACCTAAGAGTATTATTTGATTAAATATTTCCTTTTTAGTGATGAAAACCTAACCTCTCGTAATTCAAGTATAATTTCTTGTAGCTATCTAAATAATATTAGTCATCATCATTATCATCAACAAGTGTTTTCTGAAGATATTGCCAAACTCTGATCAGTTGAGTGGAGGGATGAATATAATGCCTTTATAGGAATGCTGCTAAGCTCCTGAGTAGCTGAGTCTCTTCTCTCTCTTCTTGTTTAAGTCCTGCTGTCAGCACAAGCTTCCTTGTTAGATTTGGATGAGAGAGGACTGCTGGCAGGTTTTTAAGCAATGCCATAAAAGTTTTATGTGTTGAGAGGACCTCAAAATATTTTAATTTTCAAAATGAATGCCCAGCTTTCTTTGGTATTTGCTCATATTCACAGCAATTCACTATTCTTGCCATTTCCATTATCATAGCTTGTCAGAATCTCAAGTTTCTGGTTTCTTTGCAGTGTAGTATTGAGCAAGACTGGAGCAGATTTAGCAAAAGCTCCAGTCTTCATTGCTAGGGAAGAATATTGAGAATTTATCAAATAGTATGATGTTTTGTAAATGCATTCATACCACCTGCTTCCTCTACAGGCAGCCAAATATTTGTCTTCCCCTCTACAGGGAAGAAAAATGCATAGGTGTAACCTCTTTAAAAAGATTCCTACTGTATGGGAAACAAAATAAGTGTGTATTTTTCCCTGCACATAAGATCATAGTTGATATGCAATTTATTTTTTCTATTTCCCAGCAGTTATGCAAAGACTGCGTTGTCATTAAGGGGATTTTATTTACAAAATACATTGGTGAAATAAAGCCTCATTCATTTTATTAATAGAGGCTGAATGGGAAGCCAAAATGTCTTTCTTGTCTCCCCCACCATTCCATGATTCCTTCTTATTGAAACTCCCACAACTGAAATACAAAATAAAAGGACTTTTCATCATAATCGTCTACATGAAAGCACCTAGATTTTGACCTTTGTTTCTGCGCATTGAAAACTAAGGCTATATAATTTAGTATGTGTATGTAGATATAAAGACTCTAGTGTTCAAAATCCAAACTATTATTAAAGGAACATTAGAGGCAAAGTGGTCCCTTTTGTTAGGTGTGTTTCACTTGGGTTTGCTTGTTTATTTTGAAAGCTGTCTACAAAAAAAATAAGCAAAACATGGGAGGCCTGTGCCTGTTCTTACTGCTCTAGGTTGTACAAAGAGAGCTCGATACAAAGAGAGTGATGAAGGGCAAGCAGAGAAAGGCTTCCTGCTTCTTGTTTGTACTAGAAAGTCAAGTCACTTCTACCTTTTAAGATTTTTTGGTTTTAATCTGTAATGGAAAATGAGAGGATGAAAACAAGAAAATAAGAATAAAGAAGAGGACTTCTAGTCCATAGATATCCAAGATCTCAAGTCCTCTACTGGGAAATGCACCACACAAATCAATCGAAATGGAGGTGAGGAATCTGTTTTAAGCCATCCTAGTGACCTTCTGCTTGATGGGGCACTGATTCAGCCTCTGAAACCCAATCCCCGGTTTATATTCAGCATGTACAATATGATCACTGAGTGCTCAAGACAACTTCTTGGGAGGGTAAAGCATTGCAAATACCAGTGCTTTTTGCTCTCCAGTGATGCCAGTTGTTCTGGATTTTATTTGAATGATGACTTATTCATGTTCCACGCAGCAGTGGGTGAAACGAGGAAATCCGATAGCAATTCCTCTTGGTAAAGCACACAAGAAAAATTTCTTTGTATATCTCATGTTCCATAAACATTCACCTTGGTTGAACATCTCTTCACCTCGGAGAAAATTCATATCAGGTTTCATTTCTCTTCTTTTATCAGTGAGGAAAAACTCATATGGATTTGTATGGCCAAGACTCTCTGTAGACCAGAAGTTCAACAGGGAAAAATTTGAGAATAAGTAAAAAGTAAGGGAAAAAAGCCAGAGAGTTGGAAAAGATTTTTTGTTTGTTTGTTTTGTTCGTATGTTTGTTTGTTTATTTGTTTTTAAATTATTGCATTCTTCATCAAAGTTGTTTTGCTTTTCTTTTGGTTTAATATGTTGGTCCTGGTCTCAAAGTTCTGTGTAGCCCTTGCAAAAGAGTTTTAGGGCAAAATGAGAATTTTACTCTCAGGAAACAAATCTTTAAGATATCAAAATGTCATATTAATGTCTGCACTGTATTCTTCTAAAATAATAGAAATTACAATGTATCCCGAGAGCTGCTGTTCCTGGCACATCCAGACACAAACAATAATTAAATACCAGCTGAATACATAGGAATTGTAGAATTGAAGATTGAAAAACTGAAAAAAAAAAGTTTGCCGGCCTTGTGCTAAATATTTTTATAAGCTCTTGGTTCTGACTGGAAACAGCTATTTTGTGAAATGCCTAGAAAATGAAATAACACTAGGCACACTCTCTCATATTATAAATGAAAGCAGCAGCTGAGGTGTGAGATGATGCAGATCTCAAAAAGCAATAATCCTGTTGTAAAGTTAGGCAGTCAAATCCTTTCAGTAGAGATCCACCAGGGACTGTTTATCACCACTGAAATGATAGAGACTCTTATCTTGAAGCAGGAGGAAGTTATTTTCTGGCTGGATTGTGGATTTTTTTTTCCTTTTATTTTTTTTCTTGCTAATGATGTATAACTTCACAGGTTTCTGAAAGTTAATGTGTTTTTATGTTGCCTGTTCATTGTCTGCTTCATTTCTGTCCCTGTTCTTGTGGGAGGATGGTGAAGTCCAGGACTTTTAAAATGACTTTGTTCATAACTAGACAAAATCTTATGTAAATTAGCTTTTTTTAGAATTTTTATCTCAAAGCACTGTGTTCTTTGTCATGTCCTCTTTTGACAGTTGTTACCATTGGAAAAGCGAAGTCAAGTTCTGAAATTGATAAAAGGTCTGCACTGGGAAATAAAGAGCTGTCTGTGGCAAAGTCCTGCCAACTTCAACAGTGCAAGATGATGAATTACTTGCGAATTTTAGTGCAGGCATCCTTGGGAAAATATTCCTAATGATTACTGGGTGATTTTTGCCCCTCAACCTGGTACTTTCTCAGTGATCCATTCTGATTTATAGTAATCCATGGAGTAAGCACTCCACAGTGGCTGAGAAACTCTTAGGTCTCAGTATAGACTTTTATTAGAGTCTAAGTGGTCAGCATGTCCTAAAACGACAACTATCTCCAGAGATCTTTAATCATTGTTTTCCTGTGTTGAAATTTGGACTGAACTAAATCCATTTTTTAAAACAAGGAATGTGTTTGTTCCCAGTTGGTACAAGATAAGTAAAGAAAGAGGTGTCCTTGGTAATCTTCATCTGAAGGGAGCAACTGGACCTCATGCATGATGAAAAAAAGGAGTTTATTTTCTGCTTTTCATCATCAACTCCTGCTTGTTATCATTTGTCAACTATCTCCAGTATGTTGTTTTCCTTCTTGAAAAAAAAGATGCCTTTTTTCACAGAGCCCAGTGAGCTGAAAATATTTAAAACTGCACAACTAACCTTGCTCATAACTACTGCTTGGAGGATAATTTATTTCCTAGTCTTGTGCTCTGTTAGCTGAATAAATCATGATTGTGAGGGAATTGAACCATTTAGGTTTCCTTAGGTGCTTTTGGTAGCAGTTGGGGAGGCTGAAGTGCTGAGGAGTGCTAAAATGTCCCGTGTTTCCCATGGAGCTTCCCATGCTGCTTTGCCCCTTTGAATTTTAATGGTAATCTCAGTTTTCTATCTTACTTTTGCAAAATAAATGTATACTGTGTTTTCTTGGTGGAAATGTGCTGGGTAGGAAGGTGGGGAATCAAAGAGCCATGTAAATGTCTTTGGTCGCTTTGATATTTTGGGAAGTGTGGAGAATTTGAGACATAAAATTACAGCTTTCCAGTGTCTATTCCTGGTATCAGGAAAACCATAGCGTCTGTGTTTTCTGGTTTGTAGTCATGTGTGCCAAACCAGCGGTATCAAAAGGACAGATGATAGGTCAGAACCCCTTGATTTGGTGCAGGATGGCTAAGACATGGTAGCAAGAGTGTTTGAGGGGATTATTCCTAGGGCTTTTTTTCCTCTGCAAGTGGTGACAGTTGTCACCAGTTTTTTTGCTCCATCTTCCTGAAAGTTTGCCACCAATCTTTTGAGGGTCTGGTTTTGAACAGTCTCTGTTGCTGGATCATCTGCAGAAAAAACCTAAAATATAAAAAAAAAATCCTCCTTTTGAAGGTAACATGAAGCTTGTTATCACTTTGCTATCAGTTTGCTTATCAGTTCTTGCTAGATTCGTTTCTCAGAACTGTAGTCGAGCTATTATATGTTAGCATTTGGAGTCAGGTCCTCAAGTGACACAAACCAGCTATGTCCCATCTGCCGGTGAGCTGTCATCTCCATTCTCTAGGAATCTGGTCTCATTCTTTTAACATGGTTATTTTTTATGGTAAGAGAGTAAGTTAAACCTTTCCTTAGTGTTTTGTCCTCAGCATAGCTTAAAAAGAGAGTGAAAGCGTATGTCAAAGCAAGCCAAAAAATGCCCATAGTAAATGAAAGATAATGGGAGTAAATGTACTGTAGAATAGTTCATTTATGTGTGGACTTTCACAGATGATTTTTTGATGCTAACCAGGCCAAGTCAGTGAGAAGTGGAGAGGGTTTATTAAGTTAAGCAACAAGATAAGTGACATTCCTTAGCATGACTAATGTCTAAACAGGTTAAGGGTTGAAAACTCTTGCTGGGCTTTTGTTGACCCAAAATAAGTGACAAGAATGATATGCTTTATTATGCAGTCTTAGTTTTACAGAACCTGTGAGTTAGAATTAGCGCTCAGTAGGCATTTTCCATAAATCTTGCATTGTTTTGCAGCACACAGAAAAGAGACGTACCGAAGGCTTATTTCACTGTCTTCAGATTTGTTATACAACATATTCATAATATTATGCAGATCGGCTGTCAAACTGTGGGATATCTGAGTTAAGGATTGCTCTGATCAAGAATAGGAATCAGGAAGTATTCAGTCTAATATTACAAATTAGTGATTTTTAAGAGCTCCATAAGGAGTAGAAAGAATCACCATTTATAAAAGCTTGCCATAGACAACTTAATTCTGTTTCAGCGCTGTCGTTGTTATTAACGCTGGTTTTAGGTCTTTGTCTAGTCTTGTTAGAGACTGAAAGAGACATATTTAGATTTTCCTGTATTTATTCAGGATATTACTCCCCATAACCATGTTTTACAGAGCTATTAGTGCAAGGGGCCACTAGTGGACAGCAAAAATCTCACAAATTTCATCTTCAGTTAGTGTAATGTACTTTTGCCTTGAGGCTTTTCTGTAAAACTCACAGAATTTCCTAAACCTCAAGAAATCCACTTTTAAAGTACATAAAAAACAAAGTCCCACTTCCCTCTTCAGGTAGGGGACTTCACCTGGCTAACCTATTTGGATGGATTAAGTATATCTAAGCAAAGTAGTTCTAGTCTTCTGTTGCAACCTATTGTCTTTGTTTCATAGCAGAAAAAAATCCCTCTGGGAGCAGGCTGTCTGTGCTGAAAGGAGGTAGCGTGGTAATGAAACAGCTAACACAGGAACTGGGGATGCGATTCAGGCCAAAAACATTTGGCGCCAGGCATACAGTGAGAACATTTACACTACCTGCTGTTCCAACCTAATCGTATGAGCGAAATGGAAGTTTGCTATAGAAGTTGTAGCAGTTCTGGGTGTTTTACACTTAAGAAAATATGTCAAACTCTGTACACAAATGTCACATAGGCAATGTGTAGAAATATTATTAAATTTGGAGTATGAATATATTCCTAAAGAAATACATATTCTGGAAAACTGAAGTTTTGTTCATTTCATATAGTTATTTGCTTCTATGGCATTTGTTTTGCTATCTTTGCTATGTGCAGGGCATTTAGAATATATCACTGGTGGCTTCTGAGACTGTCATTGCTTGACAATGGATGTCCTTCCTGGTTCCTTGAAAATTTTCAAATGTAGTCTTCTGAAAAGGCAATATTTTAAGAACCAGAAGGGTTCTTTGATCTGCTCTCCGATCCGACCAAAAAAGTAGCCTAAGGACTACCACATAAATTTGACCCAAACAAGTGTGCTGCAGGTATGAACTTAAACATTCCACATCATAGCTTCACATCGGGCTATAGTGAAAAAAAAATTAGCTTTCCTGATGGCAGACAATTGGTAATGTGCTAAAACATTCCTGCTGATCTCTCTAGACTGCTTTGAATTCTAACATCATTCTGTCATAAAGTCGAGACAGAAAACCATGAAAATACCCTTGTTTTCTTAATGACGTTGAAGTTCTAAATGTCATTAAAGTTGAACAGACCAGAATGAAGAAAGGAGGACTAACCTGTTTTTTTTTCTAAAATTACTCATTGCTATTGTGTGTCAGCTTCAGTAGTTTAATTGGCAGTTGTCTCACTCTGATGGAATATTACTTGCCAGAAGACCATGACTTTTATCTGCTTTACAGGCCAACCTAAAATAAATTCTTCGAGTGCTTAAAAAGCATCAGTTCTGTGAATTGTGTCTTCTTTGTTCTAGATGTTGAGTTTTGCATAACATTTTGGGATGCTGGCTTTACTTAGTATATCTTGCTGCTACCTGGCAGAATGAACAATTCAGTTCCTCTTCAAGGCTTTCCAACACAAAAATAGGATGAAAAATATTCTTTGCTGGCAGGGAGAAGACAACTCCTAAACTTATCATCTGGTGAAGAACTTAATTAAACTTTGACTGCTGGGTTGTTAATGAAAGAGCATGATGGTTTAAGCAATGTGCCTCAGCTTTCCTATTTTCATGAATTTGTGTAGAGCTGCTTTTTGCTTGGTAACAGGGAGAGTGGACTGCAGTGCTGGTCCCTGTAAGCAGTTATGAAAACATTCCCGGGCTCATAGGTGGACCCTCATCTGGCCCCACTGAGCCAATCTGGCATCTCTGCAATCACTATTTAAGAAGGGAAATCTGAGTCTCAAGAGGAGGTGTAAGGGTGGTACAAGATGGAGGTGACCGTGCGGGGCCCCACAATCAGAGAAGGAANCAACTCCTAAACTTATCATCTGGTGAAGAACTTAATTAAACTTTGACTGCTGGGTTGTTAATGAAAGAGCATGATGGTTTAAGCAATGTGCCTCAGCTTTCCTATTTTCATGAATTTGTGTAGAGCTGCTTTTTGCTTGGTAACAGGGAGAGTGGACTGCAGTGCTGGTCCCTGTAAGCAGTTATGAAAACATTCCCGGGCTCATAGGTGGACCCTCATCTGGCCCCACTGAGCCAATCTGGCATCTCTGCAATCACTATTTAAGAAGGGAAATCTGAGTCTCAAGAGGAGGTGTAAGGGTGGTACAAGATGGAGGTGACCGTGCGGGGCCCCACAATCAGAGAAGGAACGAAGGAGGGTGGAGCATCAGACCAGAGACCTTTCTGCAACCTGTGATGAGATTGCAGGCTGTACCCCTGCAACCCATGGAGGGCAATGACAGGACTGAGAGCCACCAGCAGCTCTGGGTGAGTGCACCTGGATGGGGGAGAGACTGTATGAGGAGGCGGCCATAGCACAGGCTGTGCTGGAGAGCCTGCGGGCCGCAGAGCAGCCGCACATGAGAGGCAGAGAGGAGCTGCAGCCTTTGGGATGAACGCACGACAGAGCAGCCTGTGCAGGGCTGCCATGTGTGCTGGAGCAGGGAAAAGGCGAGGAGTCCTCCTGCCCTGAGGCAAGACAAGCAGCAGGAGCTATCAGGAAAAGATGGACTGAAACCCCCATTCCCTGCCCCCCTGAGCTGTTCAAGCAGTGAGGAGATAAAGAAATGGGGACTGGGGCTTTGAACCTGGGAAGAGAGAAGGGATGTGGAGAAGGTAGTCTTAAAGGGCTGGTTGTACTCTTCATCATTGTACTACTCTGTGTTGTTTTCTGTTTGTTGTGGTTTTGTTTGTTGGTGGATTAAATTTATTTTTTTTCCTTCCCCAAGTTGAGTAATCTTGTCTGTTTTGCCCAGGACCATAAGTGACAATTAAGCCCTTCCTGTCCTTAGAGGGTTCCAGAGGCCCTTAGTACTTATGGCTAATTGTAGTCTTTTGTTCCTAGATGGGCCTAAACATGAACATCGTTGCTTATCCTGCTGTGGGAAAAGATGTACAGTTAGAACATTTGTTCCTGAAATCTGAGTGCTTTTTACTCCGGTGGATATTGGAGAAGGCTTTTGTTCCTATAGTATGGAGTCTGGAGAACTGCTTCTGCTGACTATTTGCACTGTTTCAAGAACATTTCCACCACTCAGGCTCCACACCTCCATAGATGACTATAGACATAGTGAAAAAAGGGAAAACACTGGGAAACAAGGGATCTTGTTTAGACAGTGCACTTCTAAACAGCTCATAGCATTTTTTTTTTTCAGAAGTTTCACCCATCAGTGCATGACTCAGTCCTGGGGACTAAGACTTTGTTCGTTCTAAATTTAAAGGCTACTTACTGAGAAGTGCTCACATTTTGTTTTCTACATCATTCCCAGGAAACAGGGATTATTAGTTATGGCAGGTTCATCTGGAGAGACTTTGCAAATTAAAACCTTGATAATAAAGTCATCATCAAGGCAACGTGCCATGTAAATTTGCAACTCCAACCTCCAGACCATTTAAACATACCAAACGTTTGTCTGGATTGGAGCAGTGTTAACATATTTTAGTCCTTGGCTAGCTGATCTCCATCTCTGAGGATAGCTACATTTTTTCCTCTACAGCCTTCCTGAATTATTTCCTATCTGTAAGTTTGACATTTCATCCTTACTACAAGATTTTTCTTGATTTTATGTTGTATTCCAAATTTCCTGGTGTGATGGAGATTTCCAGCAGCAGCTTGTAAAGGACTTTTCTCCTACAGTAGCCAAAATATTAAATGTAGAACTGTTTTTTTTTTTGCCTTTTTTTTTTTAGCTGATAAAATTAGTTCTTTCGTGCAAGATATTGATATATATACAAAGCAAATGTTTGATTTGATGTCTTGGTGCTTTGTTAGTGTTTGTTACTGAATGGTGCATTCACAGTACCATAAGAGCCAGACTCTCCAGGCTCCTTCCTCCAGTACCTTTGCTGCAGGTGTTAAAGTCAGCAGAGATCTTGGGGAGCAGTTAGCAGGATTCAGAAATCCCCAGGCAGATGCCTTTGTAATGAGCTAAAAATTCAGTTCTGTAGCCTTGCTCTGTTCATGATTTTCCTGCAAAAACTAACCCAATTTTTTAGGCAGGTTGCTCCATCTATGAATTGGACCTCCTATATCTATTCTGCTTTCTATGAGTGATATTTGTACTACTGATGCAGATACAAGATTTTTCTCATCCTGGAAGAGGTAGGTATTTTGTAGCAGTAATGATTTTTTGGTTTACTTCAAAGGAAACTTTGGACCACAGTTTTCAAACCTGAATGCCTGAATTGAGGTGCTTGTACAGCTGCAATAAGGTTGTACGTCTGGAATCATGCATATTCCCCACGACCTCATGACCCAGATTACAGCAAGGACTCCTTGTATCACTCTTTCTGCAATCTTGGCAATACACATCTTCCTTTGTACCCAGAGCCTCAAAACCACAATGTGTCCTAAATTACTGTTATTTTAAAGCCAGCTGTAGAAAGAGGAAAGGGACTTCAGAATCCATGACATGGCACTAAAACAGCACCTTGCACTTCCAAATCCAACCAGTATTTCTGCTCTTGCCTGGTGGTATTTACCAAAGTTAAACCTCGTTCTCACAATGCAAGAGCAGACAGATGATTTTGTTGACAAGCTTTAATGAAGATCACGGGAGATTTTGAAAAAAAATCCTTCCTGTTTTCTTCCTTCAGTAATCGTAATAGTTCCTCCATAGCTGTTGTTGCTAAGCTGCCCTAAAAATTTGCATTTCAAGACAATCTGAAACTGTCATAATTTAAAGAGCAACCTCAGCAATTCTATAATCTAAAACGGGAAAAGTGATGAAACAATCACCAGTGCATTCAGTGTATTAATCATGCCAATGAACAACTATTTAAGTTGCTGTGTGAACCAGAGGAATCCATTTCCTAAGTTGTTAAAAATTCTCCCATTGGTTATCAGTGCAAATTAATAACTTACAAAATGATTTTGTTTCACAGCCAAAATAGCTAATGCTTGCAGGGAAGGGAGAGGAAGGTAATGTTGGCTTCAGAAAAAGGCAGTTTAAGTTTGTCTTTCAAAAGGTATCAATTCGTACACTGTGGGAGCCCAGAGAATGGCATAATCTCATGTGGGTCATCTGAATGAATGGGGAAAACTAAGATCAGTAAATGGATAAAGCAGTTGAGGAAAAATGGCAAAGATGGACAGAAATGGTCTTAGTGAATACTTGTAATTGAATGACAGAAGAGTATTGATAATAAAGCCATTTCACCTGCCTTAGTCTAAAAGGAAGGCAAGGCTTGTAGGAGGAGAAATTCCTTGTTACATTGGCTGATATGTTTTGAAAAAGGAGCTTGAGTATGGAGTCTGTGAACACTGTACATACCCAGTCTTAGAATCAGTCTTGGGATGAATTGGAAGTACAATAAAGATGCACAAAACCATACAAGAGAGTAAGCAGTAAGCAGGATGAAGGAGTAGGACTCGGGGCATGAGAAATGATTCTGTGATTCTGTAAAATCTAATACTACCTTCTTGGCAACTTGAAGTCTCTAAGGTCGATTCCAACGTGAATCACTAGAATGATGAGGATGCCTTAAATCTGAGGGTTTTCATGCTGTAGATCTAGGGTCTCACCAGCACCCACAGTCTGCTGTACCCAGACAGCACAGAACTTTTGCCAAAAGCTCAGGGGATTGTATTTAATTTTAAACAGAGCAAAACAAAACCTGGTTGTTCTGGTTGGGAAAAGACATTTACTTTTGGAAGGAAATGGGTTTCATGCAGGCAGTTGCATTAATATACTCAGGCTTTAAGTATTCAAAGCTTGTTTTGAGTGATCTGTAGACCAAGATTTAGTCAATTGCATCCTTTGTGAATAGTCCTGAGTGAATGTACGTTAGACAATTTCACAATTTTTTAATCAGTAATCCAGGTATAAAATAATCCAGCTTATTTTGGTATGCATTATTGACTGAACCCTACAGGAAGACTGAGTGATTGAAGATTTTATTGTGCTTTCAAGTTTGTTCTGCTTGGAAAGAAATCACATTTTCTCCTGCAGACTTGCACTCCATTATCTTGGCTTCCTATTTTCCATGTTAGACCATATGCCAAGCTGGTATACCTATCTGACAGTGTAAATCAGTGCTTCAGTGCTCAGTGGGAGCTGTATAAAAGCGATATGCAGAAATAAGCCTGAGGCTTGTCATTCACCTCTGTTAACCTCTTTTTATTACTTAACCTAATCTGCCATGGCCATAGGGATGCAGTAGCTCCCAATGCTCAGTTTGCAGGTGAATGAGATCAAGGATGATGTGACAGGCAAGACCTAGTGGGACACAAAGCCTTTCCTATCCTATAGCACATGTCATCACTTTGCATGAAATATCTTTTCTTCTTTTCTTCAGTTTAGCCTCATATGTGGGAAGGATATTCCACTTCAGTGACCCTCTCATCGCTCTCACCAGGCTTGCTGTGCAGCGTGATGATGGTGGGCCACCTTGGGTTGTACAAGTACAAAAGAGACCTCAAAGGCACTTTGTGTGGACCTGTAACATGCAAATTTGGCTGAAAGGTGATCATAATCAGCTTCGTTCACTCCTCTCCTCTCATGTAAAGTACAGTGTGTGTGTTTACGTATAAGGAAACCAAAGGCATTTTTGTTTAATGCATTTTGCCTTCATTCTTGCTTCTTGTTTCATTCCTGCCTTGTGGCAGGGTTTCCAGCTGTTGGTTTTCAATGGGAGAGTAATTCCAGAGGACATGCAGACCTCAGTTTTCTACAGCAAACAAGCAGATGACAACAACTGTACCACTTTTTGGATGTCATAATATGTAAACTGCTGTTTAAAGAATTGGTGAGATCACTTAGCATCTCATTTACTTCTGACCCAGTCTCCATCCTCTCATTACATTTGACCATGATGTCCTTTCATTTTACTCTGAAAACTCTTTTGTTTCTGCCATTCATTATCTGCTTCATATTTTTCTGTGGGTCAGGAAACAACCATTTCACTTAGAAGGAGAAAAAAAGCAGGTGCAGAAAGACATCCTCTTTTCTTCCATCTATTTGAAATTGATACAGCAGACTGGCTTTGAAAATATTGATAGTCTTAAAAATGCCTCATCTTTCACGTGCAAGAAAGAAAACCTGCCTCTGACCTTTTAAGTACCTTTGTTTACCTTTTTGGAGGGTACTTTATTAAAGAAAATGAAAGCAAGACTTAAGAGGATTGTCCTACTTAACAGGTAGATAAAGTAGTTGATGAGGTAAGAATGTTGCTTTCTCAGCCAAAACCAAATCACATTACACACCAGCTTTACACCTGAAAAGCTTTGAAAAGCAGATACCAAAAAAATATGTATTGGTGAGTGATTGCTTTGAGACATCTGATAACATTACCTAATCATGACTGCGTCACTTTTCATCGTCACTGCTGTGATTCATCCCATATTCTCTAATATTTCTGGCTAGCCTTGGGATGGTTTGTTTTCTTCAGACATCAAGGTAATTTGTAGAGGTGTTTAATAGCTGATTCAGATTGGAGTTGGCAGCAATTTCAGTCTTTCAGAAGACATTCATAAATGCGCTGTTTGTCCCCTTTCCAATAAAACCCACACAACCTCAAACAAAAACAACCCCTTGGTAGGGGTGGCAATCTCTAACCATATGTTTAAGCATTCATGTTTTTAAGAGGATTTGTATATTGAATATGATTTAGCAGAAAATCTGTGTTTTGCTTATGTGAACTATGCAGGCATTATTAGCCTGTTTGTTATGGTTTTGTTTTTCTGGAAGATGCTCATTTCCAATTTTTCAGAAAACACAAGCTTCTCTCTTGCATATTAACTGAAGTATATTGGGTTTTTTTCTGCAAGGAGAGAGACTGGTGAGCTCCCAGTATGTTTAGGAGGTACTGATGGCAACCGTCTGTACATCATCTTTGAGATCACCTTCGGCTGTTCCCTAAGGAGGGACACAGGAATCTGAGATAATGTTTGCATAGTGAAATAGTTATCCCTTGTCTTCTCTATTGCTCTTAAATAGTCGTGACTTTCATAGAATCATAGAATTGGTAGGGATTGGAAGGGCTAAAGATCATCTAGTCCAACTCCCCTGCACCTCCCCTCCACCATCAGGTGACATGGGAATGTGTCCAAGCAGGTTTTGTAAACCTCCAGAAAAGGAGACTCTGCATCCTCCCTGAGCAGTCTGTGCCAGGGCTCCCTCACCCTTACAGTGAAGTAGTTTAAGTGGAATTTTTTGTGTTCCAGCTTTTGTCCATTACCCCTAGTCCTGTCATTGGACACTACAGAAAAAAAATCTTGCACCATCCTCTTGACATGCATCTTTCAAATACTTGTAACTATTAATGAGTTCCCCCATCAGTCCAGGCTGAACAGCCTTAGATCTCACAGCCTGTCTTCGTACGGAAGATGCTCCAGTCCCCTGGTCATCTTGGTGGCCCTGCGCTGGACTCTCTCCAGATGTTCTCTGTCCCTCTTGACCTGGGAAGCCCAGAACTGGACGCGGTACTCCAGATGAGGCCTCACCAGGGCAGAGTAGAGGGGGAGGAGAACCTCCCTTGACCTACTGGACACAAATAATAATTTTTAATAAATACTTGGCTACTCAATATGACATGAGGAAACAAAGCCTGCCAAACAGAGCTGCCCAAAATACCCCCAAAGGAAAGTAGCTTGAGTTTCCTAAATCACTTTGATCTATGTCCTCCACAGGGGACTTACTGCCTGGTGTGCTTGACAGCATCACTTAACATCTCTGACCTCTAAGGATGGTCTATGTGTCAGCCCAGTTAAACATGTCAGATTTGTAAAACTCACAGACTTGTAAAACTCACGTTCTCTCCTCCTTGTGCTTCAGGATGCCTATGTTGTGATGGGTTATGTCATTTTTACCAGGTTGTCAGGGACTTGAAGGAATTTGGAAGGGGGAGTGACAGCAGTGTATTTCGTGAAAACAAATCGAGTACAGTCTGAAGTCATCAAAGAGGATGGTTCACCCACAGTGTTGGTCAGCTGAAAAGCATTTGCTTTGCCAGGAACAAAATGCAAGAGTGAAGCAAGGAGCTCTGCTACCTTTTTGGTTATGGCAGCTTTTATTTTAACCTCCCTCCTATTGGTCTGAGTTATCTTTTAAGTCCTGATGGAGACAAGCGTTGCTTTGTCTCCTGAAATCATTCTGGAATGCTTGTGCCTAGTAGTTTTGAGGAACTGAAGGACAAGTGTAGATTTTGGATCATCTTCATGCTTCTGTAAATAACACCTCCTGTGTATATTTCACACTATATTTGTGAAACCTCAGAGTTCCGAAACTTCGAGGATGAGGAGTATAAAGAACTATCTATCCTTCCTTCCTCCCATCCCCAATGACTCTTTTGGATGCAAGCTAACACAGCCCTGAAAACAGCCAGCCACTGACTGATGTTGGTGTGCAAGTGCAGCTGTTGTGGCTGGAAATTCATATATTCTTCACGTCTCAGAACGCTCAAGACAATGACTTCATCAAGGTTCAGGAGGATGAATGAGCCATTGTGAAGAGATATGGAGCTGCTAGTCCAAAATTACATCCTCACTCCTAAAGGACACTTGGCAAAGGTACTGATAACCACAGAGCAGGACAGAGCAGAAAACCAACCAGACGGAGAACTCCTGCAATGCGGGGGCATTATGCTGATGGAACTCTCACCAATTCAGAGTTTTTGTTAGCAAAAATGATAGCTTGCCTTGCTTCATGTCTAGTGTCTTCCCCACGAGAGAAGGTTCATGTAGCAGTGGACAGAAAATCTCTGTATAGGTCCACAGAAACAGTTTTCTAACTCAGATAAACCCCAAGAAAGCAAATGCATGGTCTAAGTCTTAGGCCTAAGTCTCACCGTCACACTACGTGTCTAATGAAGCTTTATATTAAGTATTTGGTTCCTGATTATTTTGTTAAGCAGATTTATTTAAATTTCTGACATATTTTGAACCAGGTTACTCAGTTATTTGTTCTGACACCTCTTTTAATGATTTTTTTTTGTTGTAATTCAGTGTCCATGTGTTGAATTTTATTGTCTTAACACCAAGCTGCTGATATTTGCATTTGAATTGCTTTCCTGAGTCTGTCCAAACTTTAGTTTTCAATTTCACAACTCTTTTGCAGTTAGAGATAGTAAAATGAATAAAAGATGAAAAATTTACTGGCTCTGTTTTTTCATCCTTATGAATATTGCATTTCAGAAAACTTTCAGAAGAATGGTTAGCTGTGTTTGTGCACCTTTATTTGTGCTCTTCAAATAACTTGAGAGTCCAGAAATGACAGTACAAGGCAGCAGGTAATGGCTAACATTAAGGACAGCTGAGAGTACATAAGATAGATTATGAATTTCAGGGCAAAGATCATCTTTCTCTCTGCATATCTGTCTGTTGTGCTGAGGCTCGAGTTTTGTGTTGCATAAAGGTCTGAGTCAAACGGTCTCTGTTTCTCTAGGATGTCTTAGAGGGCTTGAATGACACAATCCTTTGGTTTTTTCATTCACTAATGATGCTTTCAAACTTGGAGGAAGAAAGCAAAGGGAAGATTCTGGTAGTACTGAGTATAAGCACATACTACAGACTGCTCTGGTCCTCAGAGCTTCATTCAGTAGCTGAATGTGCAAAGTAGGTCTTTCAGTAATCTATAGAAGAGGTGTTTGTTTAACTGGAGGAAATGAGACTACCAGACACCAGATAAGAAAGCCACTATGAGAAAAAGAGTCTTTCTGTTGCCATACATATGTATTGCATCTGTGCTGTGGCTTTGCCAGCTGCAGAGCAGTGGGAATTTACAAGAGAGCAAGTTTAATGCATCAGTGAAAATACAGCTCGGCAGTCAGTAATTTGGGCTGGTTAAATAATGGTAATGTGATGTCAAATGGCCAGAGTGAATGTTTGACACGTTACCTTTGGTGATATATTTCCCAAAATGTTCCTTGTATTGTTTTCCTTCATTCAAAATAACTTGCCATTTGACTTCCTTTGTGTGTTGATTAAATATCCTCCTACCGAAGTCCATCTTTAGCAGAAATTGAGGTTATTGATATGCCATTTACAGTCTTACTCTTTCAGGTTAAGTTTTGTAGAAGATGCATCCTCTTCCACCCTTCTGTTTTTCCAAGGCAATGCTTAGTAGTTCACAACAGCCCCTGCTAATTTATCAGGGGATCATGATTGTGAATGTCTAATAGCAACATCTTCTGACAGAGTGACACTGGAGATAATACTGCTCCTTCTCTTTTCTTCTCTTTTTCTTCATTTCATTTACATAGGATGGGTCTGTTCACCAGAAGAAACCACACTAATAACAGAGAGAGACTGTATCCTTAAATGGATTTTAGAAAAGTTTTTAGATCCTCAAGTCCTGGTGTTTCCATTGTTATTTGTGGTTGCTATTTTTTCCCCTTGAATTTGGTTTTATATCAGTAAATTTTGTTTATTTTTTCAAAGGATTAGCTTTTCATAGGCTTTGGACTTTTTGAAAGGTGTGTTTGTGTGCAATATAGATGGAACATCTTCTCTTTGTGTTGACTTTATCCATAGCGCATTCTGCTGGCTGCTGTTGCTGGGCACTAGCATCCTCCTCAGGATCCTTCTTGCAGGGTAGCTCTCAGTCTGAGCAGAGGCACAGAGTTACTGCTCCAGGGGAGCATGTCATTTAAAAGCAATCATTCCCCTTCCTTTTTACCTGTTCATTTCTCCTGTCCTCCAGAATTGGAGAGAAGCTTGATGTGCCTGGAACAGTAGGTGCATTTTTGGTTTTCATCTTTGGGATTTTCCCTTTCCCCAGGAATAAAACAAATGTCCTTTGCACTGTGCTTAGTTTTCTTTCTGAAATGAAAGCAGGCTCATTTTCCACAGGAGTTAAAATCATTTACCCACTAGTTCTAATTAAGCGGTGTTTGCTCTTGAAATCAGGACTGTTTAGATGAAATTAATGTTTTCAAATGTGGTTAAAAAGCAAATAGTTGAATATAATCTCTGCAGACTAATGAAAAATAATAAAATGGAAGGGTTTAAACCAGTTTTGTTTACACTCCAGAGTTACTTTGTATGCATATTCACTGCTGGCTACTCTTTTCCAAATCTAATTGCTCATTTTCTGCTGAAGCAGCTGATAATCAGATTTACGTGTTCAGTTTAAAGAAACAAAAGATTTTATAACAGAAATAAATGCTCATTCCAACCTTATTTTTTACTTTCTCTTCTACCACGACTGAGCTTGAGGTCAAGAAGCGGCCGGGCAAGGGTTGTGTTACAGTTTGGAAATAAGAGTTTGTGTAAACCTGCTTTCTCATCATGATATTGTCTCACTGTACGTTTTAGGGTGAGTCAAATGATTCCTATTTTTACTGAAATGCAGCCAGCTGCATGTGTCTCCAGCCTGAGAGAAGCTCAGATAGTTGCCTTCCTGGGATTAATGTTATGAGATTTACGCAAAGACACTGCGCTAGTCCTTTTTTTTTTTTTTTTTTTTTTTAAAAATCTTTCTGTAACAGAAAAAGCAACAGTTTTGTATCTTGCAGGGCAGAAAACAGAGACAGGGTAATCTCCTGCAGTTTATGTTTTTGTTTGGCCAGGAAGAAGGGTTCAGAGACCTCTAGTGTTTACTACATTCCTCTTCCCTGTTGTTTTTCAGCTCACAAGAGCCTTTTGGCAATGCATGGCTAGCATCCCAAGCCCCAAATCCACATATGGACATACAGAGCTCTGTTAGGAGTAGATGGAGGCAACAAGCTCAATGTCTCTGTTAGATTTTGGGTGGGATACTGAGGCACATAATTACACAATTATTATCCTAGATTTATTGCTTCTGTGTGCAGTGTGCTCTGTCCTTGGGAATGAGGGTCATTGTTCTTGGAGAAGGCAAAGACGATCACTTTGCCAGTGCTTGAGCTACTTGGGCAATATTGGTTACACTGGAGTTTTTGTGTCGAATGTTCGTGTGCGAGGTAAGCTGCATGAAAGAAGCTGCTCAATTCTATCTTTGAAATCAATCTGCACATAATACCTTTTAGTAGAAAAAGGAGAGCAGCCACTAGTGAGAAGAGGATGTGGTTGAACCAATAATCAGAAGAGGATGAACTTTTTGGAAATTGACAAATTCTTTTATTCTCAAACTAAATAAAACAGAAGAGGCCTCTGCAAGGTGCTGCAGAATTGGTGGCAATTATTACAGTAACAGAAACCATCCAAGAGATTTAATGTTTCATAACAATAAATACTTAACTACAGGAAATTAACTCAAATTTGCATTCATCAGAACAACAGGGAAGAAAAGTGTTATTGAATAATCCTGAAAACAAAATTTTCAACATCTTTATTGCAGATGCACTTTCCAAATTTATTCACTTCCTTATATTAAGCACAAAAATTCCTTCATTTCCCAGCACTTAAGGAAACGTTTTTTTCTCTTGTTCGCCCAAGAGTATATGTGACAGTGCCTGAGGTCATCGCTGGAAACTCTCCTTGTCACCTTATTGAGAAAAGCCTTTTTTAAAACAGATTTCCTTGCACTAATTTTTGACTGGACTAATTTTCATCTTCTCAGGATGACTCATGCCATGCCTTTTGTCTGCTGAGCAAAATAAATTGTGAGTGTGGTTTACTGTGATACACAGGCAACAACCAGAGACCTCAAAATCCTGTCAGCATGTGCAGGATGGGCAGAGGTTGCAGAGGGGTGCTGTGTTTTGTGAAAGGTCTCCTAATCACTGACAGTACAGTTCTGCTTCTTTAGTAAAATACCTACTTCAGATTTACAACTGGGATGGCTTTATTTATTACAATACTACATTATGTCTAGAAATAATGTAGAAGTAAGAAATCATTAGTCTTACAATGTTACTTTTGCCATCTGGAAAGTGCTGGCATCACTGATCTGGAGAGGCATCTCAAGCCCAAGAGTCAGCCCTGTCCTTTTCAGAAGCAAAACTGGGGAGAAGAGGAAGAAAATACCATTCAACTTCGAGGTTATATGGGTTATATATATAGATGCGTTATAATACATAACTTAGGGGTTATGTGCATCAGCATGATCACAGTTGGGATGCAAATGCTGCCCACTGAAGCAAGATGACAGCACTTGGGTTGCAACTATCAAAATGTCTCAGCTGACAGAAGATCCAAGATATCTATAGACTTGTATCCAACATCACTTTTGTAACTACTTCCATTTCACCTTTCATTTTTTAATGAACCATTGGCTTCCTATTATTTTTTCCTCTCCATTTTTGTCACTCATCTGTTTTCCTTGCCCTGGCCTCTCTCAAAGGATTGATGTCAGGAAAGCTCCTTTTTATTAGCAGCTGTCCTGTAGAAGGCAGTTAAGATCATATATCAAACCTAAACTTACCATCAGTCCCATGGCACCAAGGGTAGCAGCTGAAATGGTGGGTTTTTTTCAGACTCCATGGCAATCTTTTTAAAAATTTTGTTCTTTTAGTGGTCAGAGCAGTTCCTCAGGCCTGTTATTCATTGGGCAGTAAACTGGGAGTGTTGAGGTATTGTTGCCTTGGCCAAAGCAACAACTGAATCAAGCCTGTATAGTTAGAAAGTCTCAATTGCAGGTGATGAAAAGGAAAAGATAATAAAAAAGCAAATCTTTATAGAGCCACTTCCTTGAAAAATTATGGAAGGGTTGTGATGTAGACTGCAGAAAAACAAGCAACAGGCAGGTTTGTGTTGGGGAAGGCAAAGAAAACTTCAGGAAAGAGTGTGCAGGAAAGATTAATGCTATCCACAAAAAAAAAGGGACATCAGTGGGGGGATAGATGCCTTTTGGACAGGCAATGCCTAACTGAAATGGCTGCTTGGTAATTCCTGCATCCTCTCAGACTAAGCAGTTCAAATGCCTGCCAAAGGGATATTTCCCAGTGCCTCGAAACTTGTTTGAACAAGCAAGAAGCTTTTATTAGAGGGTTGATCTGGCAGGGCTCAGGCAGGAAAGTCTCTGCACTGATTGCAGATTTGCAATCCATTTATTAATTTGTACAGGAAAAATGAGAAGGAGCACCTAGTGAGAAACAGGCTGCTCCAGTGCTTCTTCTGTGCATTGAAACTCTACAGCCCAGGTGTAATTTTTGCAGCATAGCTTCTTGTTACTCTCCTATTAATCTGAATAATAAATTGCTAACAAGACAAATAACACTGGGAAGTTGTTATATTAAAAAAATCACAGGGTTTGATCTAGTCATTGCTTGAAAAAACACTACAGGAATTTCAAATACACTCAGTTTGCAAGTGCTGTTTTCCTTTGGATTTACCTCCAAGTTTTTTGTCTGTCTTTGAGGTCTGGTAATTGATTTTTTTTTTTTTTTTGGTGTGTGGGCAAATCTTTAAATGCAGAGCCTGGAAATTTTGTGTGGGGTTTTTTATCCTGGGAGCAAGGCAGCCTAGAGATGAGGATGACAGCATTATATAGTGCCTTATTTTTCCCCTCTCCTTCTGTGTATGGAGCATTATGTTGTGCTGTCAGAATAAAAGATTGTTTTTTTAGTTGGTGGAGCTTTTTACTCTTGGTTTGTGTAGCTCTTCTAGGAATAACTATTAAAATTTTCCATCTTTTTCCCCCCTACTGCTGTGTAGTAGGAAGTCCATGAAATGCATGTTTTTAAGTGTTATCTTCTGGAGTAAACTAATCTGTAGTTATAATACAAGTCTGCTAAGATGTTGCTTTTGGGGGAAAACCAGATCCTGCCATGGGCTTTCTGCTTATATCTTCCTGTGTAACAGTGGTTTCTTGTTGCAGCTGCATACGTTTGCAGACTGTGTTAGCATAAGATTGATTGCAAAGGACACTTAATGAGTGATGGCTGATCGTAATTAGCTTGAAACAAAAAATGGATTTTGCATTACGAGGAGTTTCTGCTAATATGGTAAATGAAGAATCCATCACAATATTTTTATTTGCTCTAAATTGCACTGAGAGAATAACAATGATGTTGTGAGAGATAATAATCTTTTCCAAACTAAGCCATGAGACCTCTCTCCTGGCAAGTATTTTCAGTCACAGAGTCCACATTTCTGTGTCACTAGTGTACAGTTCCCAAACTGAGGGACGGATGTGATACCTCTGGAAGAAAGATGCTTGGGCTGTGAGCATAGAGTGGAGGGATATGGTGAATTGGACGGCTTACACAAAATACTCAAGACAGGATAGGAAATGTTTAATAGTCTCAAAAGCAGTAGAAATTTTCACTCTTCCTTGCCCTTTTCCTTCATCCACAAAGCAAAGTTTTGTAATGTCAAGGACTACAAAATAGTCTGAATATCTGTGGACTTTGAGAGTCTGCATGATCTCTTACTCTTTCCAAGATAAGGTGGGACAGACTTCCATTGTTCAGCAGTATTTGATAATCTGTAGAGGGGAGGCTTCAGAGTGCTTTAATTTTTATCTTGAATGGTGTTGCAGTGTGCATGCAGTGGCTCCAAAGTAAGTGTCATACTTTAAAGCATCTGCATGTGTCTGTGCATCAGCAAGGGCTATTTTGTCTTTTTCTAGGTACAAATAATTCATGTCATGTCTGTTGTGGTGGGTTGACCCTGGCTAGGTGCCAGATGCCCACCAAATCTGCTCTATCACTCTCCTCCACAGATGAATATGGGAGAGAAATTGTAACAAAAGTCTCATGGGCTGAGATAAGGACAGGGAGAGGTCACTCACCAATTACCATCATAGGTAAAACGGACTCTACTTGGGGAAATTAGTGTAATTTATTACAGATCAAATCAGAGTAGGGTAATGAGAAAGTAAACTCTACATCTTAAAACACCTTCTCCCCACTCTGCCCTGTGCCTGGGCTTAATTTTAATCCTGAGTTCTCTGCCTCCTTCCCTAGAAGTGCACAGGGGGACGGGGAGGGGGGGTTATAGTCAGTTCATCACATGTCTCTGCCACTTACTCCTCTTCAGATAGAGGACTCCTCATAGTCTTATCCTGTTTCAGTGCAGGGTGTCTCCCACAGGAGACAATCCTTCATGAGCTTCTGCAACACAGGACCTTCCTACAGGCTGCAGTTCTTCACTAACTGCCTCAGGTGTGTTTCTTCTGTGGGTGCAATCGTTTAGGAACAGACTGCTCCAGCATGGGTCTCCCATGGAGCCACAAGTCCTGACAGCAAACCTGATCTTGTGTGGACTCCTCTTTCTCCATGGCCTATTAGGTCTTTACAGGAGCTTGCTTCACCACAGGCTTCCTATGGGGTCACAGCTTCCTTCAGGCATCTACCTGCTCCGGCATGGAGTCCTCCACAGGCTGCGGGTGGATATCTGCTCCAGAATGGACCTCCATGGGCTTCAGGTGGATTTCTATTCCACCATTGATCTTCTTGGGCTGCAGGTAGATATCTGCCCCACTGTGGACCTCTGTGGGCTGCAGAGGAATCTTTGCTGCAACATCTGGAGTACCTTCTCCCGTCCTTCACTGACCTTGGTGTTTGCAGAGCTGTTGCTCTCACAATCGTCACTTCTCTCTCTGGCTGCGGTTTGGTTTTGTGCAGTAACATTTTTTTCCCCTCTCGAATATGTTACCCCAGAGGTGTTACCATCATTGCTGATGGGCTTAAGCCTTGGCCAGCGGCAAGTCCATCTTGAAGCTGGCTGGCATTGGTTCTATGAGATACAGGGGAAGCTTCTCCCAGCTTCTCACAGAAGCCACTCCTGCAGTCCACTGCTACCAAAACCTTGCCACAAAACCCCAATACATCCATGCATAAATTGGTGCAGCCTCTTTGCTTCTCAGTTCATTTGAAATGGAAATGGTAATGTCTGATTTGTGTTTTTCTGATTTGGACTCAGCACAGGTATCCTACTTCTAGTTTTGGCCCCATTAGTAACCTCTTCTTTCCAACTGTTTAAATTTGAGATCTCAACTTCATTTTTGTTGATTTGACTTTGTCTGAGCCAGGCCTGAATCCCCAGCAGAATCACTAAATACCAAACCCAGGGTTATTCAGGAGCAAGCCTGCTTTTACCTCCTGTTTGGATTGTCTGTCTCAGCCTGTCCTAAATCTGTTCTGGTTTGTATAAATATTTGTTAATGCTGCAGAGGAGGGATACAGACTTCCCCTTCCACTCACTAAAATCCTCTGTTTCACTAATATGTGTCACCTTCAAGTCATTACTGTTGTTTTTTGTGATATTTAAAAGCTAAGCTTTTGCAGAATGACCTTCAGCCAGTGGCATACCGTGTCCCGATCCTGCCCCTTCACAGTCAACATCACTGATGTATGACTATCTTTATACTTTGCTTTCTACTGGCATTGGAAATACATCTGAAATTTGATTTTTGTTTCTCAAGCTATCACTTTCAGGAAGAATTCAGCAAATTACAGTTTGGAAAATGAGTTTTTTAACAATAAAAAATTACCTTTAAATCTGAAAGCTGATAAAATACACAGCCTCTGCTATGGTCCTCCCTTTCAGTAGGAAATGCCTGTGAACATGCTGCTTTGCAGTCCTCCTGCAAGTGGTATATTCAAAGAGCCTCTGCTTTGGGTAGTACTGGGCTTGTTTGAAGGATCACAAAGAAACTTTTTCCTAGTTGTGTGTTGCTAAATGTTATGCTTTCAGCAAAAAACAGCTGGTTGAGAAAAAAGCCCCAAACTTTATTTGTTATTGTGAAATATTTAAAAATTGTGTGAGTAGCTTAACTCAAGATCAGTGCATGTATGTTTTCCTTTGTGCAGTTAGGTGTTTAGCACTACATGATGTTAACAATGGGTTTCAGAGCACATTGGAATAAGGAGCAGGGTTTCCTGTAAGGTCAGACAACAGCTCTCATTTAACATGATGAGCTGTGGTACTGTGGTGCTGGACTTCACATACTGCTCAAATGTAAGAGGGTCAAAGAAAACTTCAAGACCAAAATCCTCATTTTTATTCCTGATATCGATACTCTAAGTACAGTATGCTAAATCACACAGGGTTTTTAGATGTTTTTCTTGTTTAGGTCTCATTTCCAGCTAAATTTGTTTATTCCAAGACATTAAGTATTCCCCAAGTGACTCTCATTCTTAAAATACACTTAAGTAAAGGTCAGTTTAGCTCCTCACAGCCTCATTTTTAAGGATAACATGACCATGCATTTTTCAGCGTATCTTCTAAAATAAATTTGGAAGCCTCTCCAAGCAGATCATTGGCTTAACATGTGAAAATATGTCCCAAGGTTCCCCAAGGATTTTGACTAATGCATTTTCACTGAGAGTGAATTTTTTTGGCTGGGGCCACAGCTGATATAAATCAGCGTAACTCCATTGACTCTTGCCGAGCCTCTTGCATTTATACTAGTTAAGGATCTAGGCTGTGTGGAGAAAATGATTTCACTGAATTGACTGCTTTGTCAAAAAGATTAACCTGAAACGTTTCCACCATTTCAGAGCAAATATATGTTCGTGGCAATGAAAAGGGTTTCATTCATCAGGACATGATTAATGAAGCTTGGCAGCTTTTGACAGGATTTTTTTTGTTACACAGCTGATATAGTTTAAGTTTTGCTGAGATGTTTTATACATGCAATTTGGTAGCTGAAAACGAATTCCTTCAATTGTAAATTTCCTCTTTCAATTTACGACCAGGGAGATTTTACTTGAGCATTTTTATTTGTAGCACTGCAGAATAAATAAACCCAAGGTAATAGATTTAAAAAGCAGTGGATGTACAGAATTGGTGAGGGAGCCCTGTGAATAGGCGTAACTGTTTGCACAGATACATAGTGCAGATCTAGGTGCCCTTTCAAAACATGCGATTTTAAATAAATGCCACACTGAACAATTTAACAGCAGTGCTGTTGTGCTAAATCTTCCAGAAGATGCATTGCCCCAAGTCTGAAAGTCTTTGAACCATATATGAGGTTGGTATGTCTCTGTAAGGGTATATGAGAAGAGAATGGTAATGTCATTGAAATAAAATACATTACAATCAAAGAAATACATAATTGGAATTAAACAGGCAAATTAAATCCTTCCGTTTCCTTTTCCATTTTTAGAGCAATTTTTTTTTTCCTGTCATTTTTAACGTTTCTGGATGGTTTTCATTCAAGGGTAAGTGGAGGGAGAATTGATTTCACCTTCATTTGTGTACCAGTAATTGTTTGTTCATATGATTATTTCATATGCTTTCTGGCATACCATATGTGCGGATGGAAGTCAACAATAAATGCACTTTTTTTAGCAGTTTAATAAGGCTTTGAAGAAATCTCAGCTATATCTCAGCCCATATAAAGGAGCTATTAAATTTACCTTGAATGTACAGATTAGAAATTTATATTTTCTCTCTCTAATAGAATTCCTCTTGATCTTTCTCCATTTACTACTTGAAATGGATCATTTTTATTCCTGTTAGCATGCAGCAGTCCAGGCTTGATGCTTTGTCAAACAGTAAGTGAGAGGGTAATAGAGACACAGTTTGTGAAATGTCTCCCTTGTATAAACACATTGTTCTGAGCCTTATGCAGAAGAACAGCCAATGAATGTGGTTTCTTTGGGCAAGGGGAAGACTGTCATATACTTCTAACAGTCACTATTATTCAAGGAGAACAGAGTTTTCGTTCCAGAGCAGTCCAAACCATACTTCAATATTTTCTCTGCTCTGTAGACAGATCTGGTTTATCTTGACTAGTAAACCAAAAATTGACCCATGTGTCCTTCTGAATGGGATACTATTGACTTCTGACCCATTGCTAACCACTTAATATTTTTTTTCTTGTTGTATTTGCTTAAATCTTGTCCTGTTTTACTTCTTTCTTTAATCCTATTAAACTTCTTAAAGTACTGGGGCCACCAGTACTGCTTCCAGTTGCGAGCTTCCAGCATGTCAATATGTGTTTAATGAGGTAGCTCTAGTTGATTTACAAAGATACTCACATTATAAAGGGAAGAGCTTCTGGATTATTGTTTGACCTACATGCAAGCAAAATGCAGATGAAATGCTGGGATGTCTCAACCTTTGCTGAGACCTGTAAAATCTTCAGCATTTTACAAGTAAAGACCTTAATCAAGAAGCTGAGCTGATCTAGTTTCACTGCAGAATGAATTTGGAAAGCACAGAGGCTGAAGCATCAGAAATTTGAGATTCACATCTCAAAAAAGGTGCCAGACAAATTTTAGCACAAGAGTTTAGATTTGTTAAAGATTGAAGCTCTGGCAATTGCCCCTGCCTTGGAGATTTAATATTCCTTTCAATATCATATTAATGAAACTGGTAAAATGCCTGTTTCAAGGCAACTTTTCTTCAAAAGGTCTAAACAAAAGTCACCATCTGCTACTAAATTATTGCAGAAAAACAAGCTTCCCTCTAATCTTGATTCCTCTCTAAGCCTTGAGGTCATTCTGGTAACTGCTGGCATTGCCTGAAGCCCATTTTGGCCTGGATATTTACATTGTATTTCAATATTTCTTGTTTTCTGATGACCTTCTTAGGTCCATTTTGAGTGAAAAGTCAATCATCTCTCTCTCTGAAAGAAAATTAAATGATGGTTTGCCTTAGCTGGTAGAGGTTTGAAGGTGGCATTGAAAGCCTTCCTGACTGTGTTACCCACTGCATATGTACTATTTTTGCTGCTTCTGTGCTGGAAAGCAACTGTGTAGCTGTCATCTAGTCATACTCATACGTGCCTTTGTGAACAGCTGTGCCAGCTGCCAAACCCTGACTAGTAATTTTGATTGAATACTATTTACTTGGCATCTGAATTGATCGAGAAATAGGGCAGCAACTGAAGCCCGTAATGCACGGGAACAATTGCCAAGGAGAGGTGTATGTGGCAGCCAGATGGCTGAAATGAAAGCTTTGTCCAGTGAGCAGTCTTCAGAAAGTAAAACAACGGGCTATGCACTATTAAAAAACCCAACATTTTGGATGAGTCTTTAAACTGTTTTGTGAGCAAAACACAATGCGCACTTCCATAAGTCATATGTTCACGGAAAACATAGCAGAGCAATGGCTGTGAGAAGCCTTCTTTTTTAGGAGAGAATGAGAAATAGAATCACAGACATATTTAGACTGGAAAAGACCTTTAAGAACACTGAGCCCAAACATTAACCCAGCAGTGGCACATCCACCACTAAACCATGTTCCTCAGTGCCACAGCTACATGGCTTTGGAATCACTCCAGGGGTGGGGACTCCACTACTGCCGTGGGCAGTCTGTGCTAGTCCATTCAGGGAAGAAATAGTTGTAATATCCAATTTAAATCTCCTCTGGCACAACTCCTCTTGTCCTATTGCTTGTGTATAAATGTGTATGAGACAAGTGTATACTACATGTCTAATACCAGTGTCTGATATACTGCAGGATGAATGCAGGAGGTGTATTGGATGTGATGAATATGACACAAAGTTTGCTCTTTCATAACAATGCTTATTAGCACTGGAGAAAGTGTGAGAATCTTTGGGCCATCTCTCTCTGGGGTGTGAATGATCTTGTATCACAGGCTGTGGGAAAGAAATAAACAGCAATTTCGGGTAATAGTAAATGGCCTGCTGAGCTCAGCTCACAGAAGAAAATCTGCAATTGCACAGAGGTTTTCATTTAAAAAAAAATAGATACTATGACTGTATTTCCCCTTCTGAGTTTTCTTTTTTTTATATGTCATTTGATAGAACTTAGAGTGATTCAGAGTACCTGGTGAATTGGGACTGAATTAAGCCTTAGATAGACTACAAATAAGGATGATTTCCGCACCTCCCCCCCCGCCCCTTCTGATTGCTATGAGATGTCTTGTGAAATAACTACTGGGATAGCCTGAGAAAAGGCTACGATTTCTGAGATCTGCAGTGTTCCCCACCTATCCATTCTGGACAAGGGAAAAAGAAAAGTGTTTTTTCCTTTATTCCTCCATTGCTAGCACTTGCCCAGTCTAATTAACACTAATTAGTTAAAAGCAAAGTGCAGATTAGCAAAGAAGAAGCAAGATAAGCTGCTGTGATGAACATCCAATTCCTACTCCCTGGGCCTTTGCTCCAGGCTTAAATAAAGCATTGAGGGTTGGAAAGGATGTGGACTTCAGGTCTTAGGAGTTTTCCAGGATGTGTCTGCTCAAAGCCAAGCAGAGAGGTTGGACCAAGGGCCAGTTGAGGTCCAAGAACACACTTATGACACTGTGGCAGTGGTCATTTCTGTAATGTATCTGGTATTGTGGAGAGGTCAACTCTAAAACAATTTCCAGTGAGACTCCATGGGTTTTTGCATATATGGTCCATCTAGAAACCCATATCATAGAATCATTACATCTGGAAAAGGCCTTTAAGACCATCAAGTCCAAGAACTAACCTCACACTGCCAGGCCTACCACTAAACTAAACCACATCCCTCAGCATCTCATCCATGTGTCTTTTAAATATCTCCAGGGATGGTGACTCCACCATCTCCCTGAGCAGCCCATTCCAATGCTTAATAACCCTCTCAGTGAAAAAGTTCTTTGAATGTCTAATCTAAACCTCCTCTGATGCAACTTGAGTCCATTTCCTCATGTCCTGTCATTCATTACTGGAGAAAAGAGACCGATCCCCATCTCCCTACAGCTCAGTTTCAGGTAGTTATGGAGAGTGATCATGCCTCCTCTCAGCATTCTCTTCTCTAGGCTAAACATCCCCAGTTCCCTCAGCTGCTCCTGATCAGACTTGTTCTTCAGACCCTTTCCCAGCTTCATTGCTCATATCTAGACATGCTCCAGCACCTCAATGTTCTTGTACTGTGGGGCCCAGAACTGAACACAGTATTTGAGGTGTGGCCTCACCAGTGCTGAGGACAAGGGGACAATCACTTCCCTGATCCTGCTGGTCACACTATTTCTGATATAAACCAGGATGCCATCAGACTTTTTGGTTACCTGGGCACACTGCTGACTCATATTAATGTCTATAGCTTCTTTTCAGCTTTTAATTCTCAAAAGCTTTAAGAAATGTCATGTGTTATGGTTTTGGTTTTTTTTTTTTTTCTTTTCTCCTTAGAGTGAAGGAAACTGTGAGAGACTGTCTTATTTGGGTAGCTCTTAGGAACAGAAATCGTCTTGCAGGGAAGTTGTTTTTACTAAATAACTCTAGGAGACACTTGAAGAAGTTTTCCCCAAGAGTCCCACCAACCAAACATTTCCATTGTTCTGTTAATATCAACTCAGATTCAGAACATGGTCAGTGTTCCTCCCATGCAGAGAGATGCTTCTCAAGTTCCAGGCTATCTTGATCTGAGAGAGAGTGGGAAATAACTGGCTCCTAAAGACACTGTTTTTATAGAATCATAAGTATACCTTGCAATGCTGCTCCCAAGAGGAGATGATGTTCATCCTTGGGACAAGGAAGCCCTTATCAAACATCAACTTGTGTGAAAAGGAGGAGAGTTTTAGAGAAGTGAAAAAATTTTTGGAGGAGGCTAATGTGGAGGGAGATAGGCAAAAGACCCGGTCAGTTGTCTTGGGAAGAGTTGACAGATGGAAGGTCTGCATTTTCTGAATTCTGCCCAAAATATCACAAGTCTGTTGTGTCTCCTTTGCATACTAGGTACAATGATCTGGGAGAGGACTGGGATAAAACTTGGTAAGGTACCATATTGGGAAATACTATGAATCCCGGATAAACTATTAAAGTAAATGTTTATATATTGTATTCTAATGTTTATTTGGAACATATTAATCCGATACAGGAAAAAATTGTGTTTAGCAGGGTGGAAGTCTTTTCCATGTCTCTTCTGCTGACATTTCTTCTGAAGTTTAGGTACTGCTAGTATCAACTGTTTCCCATGGCAAAAAGTTGTAAAAAAATATGCCTATTGCATAAGAAAGAAAAATAAAACACCCTTCAGAATAACCTTCTTTATTTTTTGCTTAACATCTATGAAAATGATTAGTAAGTGAGTACAAATCTCTGGAAAATAAGCATTCTGAAGTCTCGAAAATGTAACTTACTACAGAATTGTTTACTAATTCAACATAGTTGTTCTCATGCCAGAAATTTTGTCCCTGAAATGGATTTACTGGGCACAAAGTATAACAAAGCTATAGTCCAAGCATCATCTCACCCTAGGAGACTCTGTGCCTCCAAAGACTCCTTGCTTCTGTTCATTTTTAAGATGACTGATATTATTTCATTTGCATTTACAGTGAGAAATGCCAAAAATGTTTGATCAATACTTTTCTTCTTTTTCAGTCTTTCTGCTTATTTTATGTAATCTCAATTTGATATTTTTGGAAAGTGTCCCTGGACTGCTGTGTCTTGCACTAGAATTGTTTCACCGTGGAAGTCTACAAAGATTCAGGGTCTTAAAAACCTGATGAGCTACATCCAGTATCCCTAGAGAAACAAAGAGTTTTGTATCGATCATGTCCCTATTTACCAAAAATTTATAAGTTTTGTTGCACATTTTGTGCTAGTCTTGGAGAAAGACAAACATAAAAGGAATGTTTCTTGCTGATCTTCCTGTAAGCATTAATTTCACAGAAAGATGCATGCTTTGTGCAAACTTCTGAGACTAAGATTTAAAAGTAATTTCTTTAATAAATTACTTTGCTGAACACTGCCTGAAATATTTGTTTTAAAAAACTGTTAGGAAAAAACTTCTCAGACATATGCAGTTAGAACATAATTGCTAATAGAAAATATCCTCTTCCTTCTCCTTGTTTTATAGCAAAAAAACCTCATCCTGAGACAAATCAATTACTGTGAACTCCGGTCTAGAAAATAATAGAAATGCAATTTTAGAGAAAGGAAAAAAAAGTAGAACAAAGATGCATAGCATTGCTACCAGCCAACAGAAACATAGAAAATAATAGAAATCACCCAAAGGGGATCAAATCCCTCTTTTCCAGAAAGGTATACTTAGCAGAAATATGTGCTGAATTGGAACTGAACTCAGGTTTCTTGCTTATGCAAAAAAAGGGATGGCTGTAGAGACAAACCCCCTGAATTGTAATAACTTTAGGCACTTTTGGGGTTGCTTTTCTCTATGTATATCTAAAAAGTGTGGTTTTAATGTCGCAATTGGGAAGCAATAATTCGTTCTGTCTTTTTTGATGATTTAAGACTTTTCTCCAATGGGAGTTGACTGAGAGTGGGCATTGCTTCTCTCCTCTCATCCCTCTCCATTTGAGATATGCTTTCATTGTCTGCTGTTCCTAGTAGAGAGAAAAATCATAATGGCCTTTGCACTGATAATAAAGGTATGTCTGCAAATTCCAGAGGTAACTGGAATGGAAAAGATCCAGAGCAAAAGCTTGCACCCAAATGTAGAAGAATTATTATTTAGTAGAATTATGAGTTAAGGGAGCAAATGACTTTGAGCCAGTGGTTTCTGGAAGTATCCATGACTTTCACATTCAAGATATTGGGCTTGTTTTTCAACTTGTAAATGGAGCTTGTTTACCTTGGGCCATCCTTTCATCCTGAAATGTCACAGGAAATATGACTGATTTGATTACTAGAATTAAAATATCTCTTGTTTCTAGGTAAAATTTTAACAATAGTGTTATTGAAACAGGGTTCAAGATGGATGTCTCGGGTATCCTTCTCTCCTCTGATTTTATATAGAAATTTATTCTAGCTTGTCTGAGGGTAGAATAGTTCATTTGCAGTGTAAATTGAGAAAAATTTTGGAAGACGTCTCAATGAAAGGGCATTTTAAAATCTGATCCACTGGAAGTCTTTAGGTATGCAGGTATTTAAAGTGATAGAATAAGTTGAATAAAAACTTGTTCTAAAATCCTTAACTTAAAAAAAAGTATCTTTCATAAACTCTTTTGTAGGCAATATTTTATTCTGATTTTACTCTTCATTTTTTATTTTTGTGGAAGAAAAGGGAGAATTTATTATACCTGTGCCTTCAGATTTATCTTGTTAAATCTTTTTTTTCTTAGTTCTTAAAGCTATTTGGTAGGCCGTGAATTTCTAAGTCTTGCCTTCCTTCTTAAATTTCATAAGCAAGAATTCTCAGTTTAGGAGGAGGAGTATATATGGAATATACTTATCAAAAGGAAAATAAACCCAAAAAGAAAAGCCCTGTATCCTGTCTGGCTGCAAGTCATACTTTTAAACTATGTTAGAAAATTTTAAGGTCTGGATCCAAGTTAAACACAGCAGTTACTGTATGAAATGATTGCTATACTATGAAGAATATACACATCCTGGGGTCACTCAGAGGACTCTTCTTTGGTTTAAAGCTGTGGAGGAAAATTAATGACAGACAGATGTTTTACTCAAAGTACTTTTATATCTGGTTCAAAAGCTAAATTTACATTGTTGCTTCTAGTTCCTTGAATCAACAGAAATGTGTTTTATATTGGTGCCAAAACTGGTTTCAAAGGCGCCAGTTAGCTCAACTCACAGAAACCAGATCACACATTCTTGATTTCCTTTGGCAATGACCTATAGACTTGCCATAATATTTTTGATTGCAATGAAAGGACTTTCAATATTTTTTTATATAAACCACTCATAATCTTTCCTTTTTGGGTGTACAAAATGGAATCTTTAAAATAAATGTGCTATGAGGTGTTTTTTTTTTTCACTGGGATACAGATGACATTGTCAGTCTCTCAAACTTGATCTAAAGATATGAACAGAGACGATTTACTTGTTCATAAAATTCCTATGTGTCACAGTGTAGAAACAAACAGAGAAAAAAGGTAACAAACAATTATAATCTCAGTTCAGCAGCTAAGCAGCACCATCAGTGGAAACTCTTCCAGTTGTAATTAACTTGCTGGGAGAAGATACAAGAGGTATAAACTAGCTATTTTCATAGCAATGATTCTGAGGCTGCTAATGCAATCTTAAAACTTCAGTTGAAAATCCATTATGAAGAAAAGAAACAGGCACTGAGCAAGCAAAATATTATTACTTTAAAGCTATTTCGTTATATATTGATTGCACAAAGTCTCTCCTGTCATCATTTTCTACCTGATTCTCTGTTCATACAAATATGGAGGAATCCAGGAAGATTCCTTCTGCCTAATCACTCTATTCCTGTTGACAAGCTCATATTTACTAAATTAAATTAAGTATCATATTTCTTGCACAATGTAATGAAGGTACATCATTTTCAATTGAGTATTGTCATGTATTGTAGCATTTCCTCTCAATTGGTTAAATAACCAAAGCACTGTTACATTGTTATGTAGTTCTTCCTATGTGGTCAGCTAAACAATTATCTCAGTTGCAAGTGGTACCAGATTTTAGGCTGTGGGCTTATGTTCTGTTGTCCTCTCTTGCCTTGTCTTCATGACCCATGCAGCAGAAAGTGCAACCGCATGTTTATGCTGCTGCTGATGTTGTGGCTGTGGTCTTTCATAGAATGGTAGGGTTGGAAGGGACCTTTAGAGATCATCTAGTCCAAACCCCCTGCTGAAGCAAGTCCACCTAGGTCAGGGTACACAGGAATGTGTCCAGGTAGGTTTTGAAAACCTCCAGAGAAGGAGACTCCACACCCTGTCTGGGCAGCCTATGCCAGGACTCCCTTGCCCTCACAGGGAAATAGATTTTCTTTATGTTTAAGTGCAACTTTTTGTGTTCCAGCTTCATCTCATTACCCCTTGTTCTGTTGCTAGATACCATAGAAAAAAATGATGTCTCAACCGCCTGACACCCACCATTTATATACTAATAAATATTAATGAGATTCCCCCCTCGGTCTCCTCTTTTCCCATTTCCTGTGCTCCAGCACACCTCCTCTTCCCTCATGTACCTTAGAGTCCATATGATTGCTTCTCTCTCAACCAACTCTTTCCACCACCTCCTAGAAAGACCAACCTTTTTCTTCCAGCTTCTCCTTTAAAAGTGATGGCAGAGGTGCTCGTTTTTCTCAGCCTTAGACATGGGACTAACTTAGAGCTGGGGAAAGTTTTGATCAGTTTCTTACAGGAGCCACCATTACAGTCCCTTTCCCGTTACAATAGATGGCTCAACACAAACCCAACACATGGATAAGTATTTTGACACGTTATTTTCAGAAGTTACCTTTGCGATAGCTCAAACATTTTGGATTTGGCTTTCATTACATTGGGAAACTCAAATAAACAATGATTTTATTAAGTAACCAAAAGCTATGTAATACAGGCTCAGATTTTCATAAATGTCTATTGATCCTTTAAATGTCTGAAAAGGGAATTGAATGTCAACGGTGCCGTAGCTCCTGGGCATTTTCAGAAGCTGACATATTGAAAGTCAGGTGCTGATTTGGAAAGTCTTGACTAGGTCCTTGTCTAGGCAGAAGCAGAGCATGATTAACCCATGGAATAGCAGAGGACCTTGTGACTTGCATGTTTTTTTTCTTGCTTGATGGTTTTGGAGGTGTTTGGTAGTTTATTCTGAGTTCCAGTAAAATAATTTCTCTTCTAGCTTATTTTTGTTTCATTTTCATGCCTTGCTGAAATGTCTTGTTGGTTTAATAAATTGCCTGTGCACAAAAGAAAGCCCTTTTTGGATATTTTTGTTATCATTTCTCTATGCTTGAGCAAACACGTGCTTCAGACCAAAAATATGTCCTAATTGGCGAATACACTGAGAAGTGTTACAGAAAAACATTATGTGTTTATTTGTGTAATAGGAATGTTTTCTATGGTTTGCCAATTCCTCACCATGTACTTGCATTGGTAGGAATTTATATCCTCTCATCTTGTTAAACTAATGAAATACAGTTTGCAAAAGGATCTGCTGGTTGAGTCTATACTGTGTACCAATTGATGTTTTTAATGTGCCTTGCTGGTCGTAAGAATGGTGCATTGAAAATAGACAGGTAGAAATATAATCTCTTTAGTGTCTTTTGCATTGCATGTAGGTAATTTAAAGAGTTTGAAATCTCTGTTTTTCATTAGAAGGCAAAGAAATTCCATTTTATTGACTCATTTTTGTTTGCAGTTTATGAAATATCTTATTTATTATACCAAATACCAAGAGGCATCTGCAGTTCTGATAACCCAAGATGTTAACTCTGCTCAGACATTATTTTTGCTTACAGTCAGGAGAATAGAAATTTGACAGGGAAATAATGTGCTTTAATGAAGTATTCATCACTTCTTCTCATTTTTCATCATTAAAACATCCATTTCAATTAGAAATGGACCTGAAAAGTCATGAAATCTATCATGCAGAACAGATGGTTTTCACTGCCGATGGAAAAAATTCAAGCTGTTCTTGAACAACAGTCTAAGTATTTTAAACAATTAACTACTTTTCTGGAGGTATAATAGATTTTTTTTTTTTTAAGCTAGCAGGGGTTAGTAGCCCATAGTGATTAAGTTAACATTTTGTTTATAACCAGCTGAATGAAGTTTATATTAAAAATACTATGATTAATCACAAGTTACATTTTCAGTAGAGTTTAGGGTAGGCAAGAAGACTGTATTGGTGTTTTTGTGTGTTATGATTGAAGAAAATACACTAATAAAAAATAATTAAAATCCTTTTCTTACAGCCAGCAATTGAATTTCAATATGGGCTTTGTAGTCTCATGTTCCTGGCTGCCGGCAGCCATTCATTTAGACCTGACTGGGGTATGATTGTGCATGATGCTTTCAAGGTATAATGCATATTTCTCTGGAATATGATCCATTGCTGGTTTCTTCCTGATGCCCAGACCTGCCAATCTGAAAAGACTTTTCCCTTTATCAGCTCTGGCAACAGGCAGCTCCACCTGGTCTTTCCTGCTTCTTTTTTGATATCATTTTGCTGGTTTCATCACTTGAAGCTCTCTCCTAACTAGTGAGGACTTCCTGAGACCACAGTCATAGTTGAGCTTTCAGTCCAAGTCCCTTTGTTTTCTAAATGAGATTCTCCTGCTGGTTTCCTACTGCTTCTTCTGGAGGTGGAAGGACTGATTGTGATTACTCAGTGTTTCCATAAGACCAGTTTTAATTAGCACATTGTTTATTTGTTGTGATGCTCATTGTGATTGCATTTACCATATGGTTGTATTTATGAGGAGCAGGACCTGTAGGAGATAGTATATATATTGCTTTTCTTTTTATTTATCTCATTTGTGGGTCATTAATGAGATTTCATGAGAAGAAACTGATCCAAGCAGGTAGTAGAAAATGGGTTGGTTGATATATCCCATCTGAGCTGATAAATGGACCTATGAGCTGGAGGCATGGAGGGATCTTATGGTTCATGCTTGGGCTCTGTCCCTCTGGTAAGGCTTGTTCAAGCAGGACCAATCCATAAAAGTTATAGGAAGTTTGAATCTGCAGGGGTGGGTAAGTGGCTGTGTGGTGCTTCATTCCAGCTGGGCTTGAACCACAACACAATGTCAACAGCTGCATAGCTCTCATAGCAAAGATGACTTAAAGATTATTTGCAATAAATTGTAACCTTTTGCTAGAACTGTAGCTGACGTCAGCATTTGCTTTGTTGTAGATTGGAGCTTTTAGAAGTAGAGATGCTCTTTTCTGCTCGCCTGCTTGCTGTGGTAGCACTCATGATGGGACGCACATTGCATTGCATTTTATTCTCCATGATAATTCTTTCTGGAGTGTTCCCAGACTTTTCTGTGAGGCCTTAGAGCTTCCTAATAACATGCTTGGGATCCGTTGAGGATCTTTTATGTTTGTGAGATCTGGAGGCATGCTTGTGCATTCTTGCCACACTGCAACACTTGTAAACTTGACGTGTCAGTGAGACTGCATCACCACAACAAAGATGGGATTTGGCCCAAGATTATTTTATGCAAGACAAAATCCTTTTTGTTTTGTGAGAGCTATGGATTAGCTTCTAGATTGAAAAGATTTAAGCAGTGGATGCTGTGGCCAGAATGATTTAAAAGGTTCTGACCTCAGTTATTTTTGAATTGAAAATCTACAGAAGCCCTTTATATTCCATTTTCATCATCTCCAAGAGATTAAATATGTTTTTGTAATATTCCAGACAGTGTGACCCCACTGGATTGTAAAATGCAGCTAGGGTGAAATATTGAACATAGCACTGCCTTCACTGTGGGCCAAGCACATTTTTTCAATTTATAAATACTTGTGTTTTGTTCTCCCTTTGTTTCTGCAGTATCAGCCGTGCTCCAGCCATGTTTAGGGAGCAGATGCATAGCAGTAGCTCATAAAGAAAGTTGACTTGACATCTAGCTCTTTCAATAGAGCCAGAGCAGCTCTCTGTGAAATCTGCAGACTTGTTTCATTTGCATTTTTAGTCAAGGCTGGCATCTATTTAACCTATTAAAGCCAACTTTTTAAATGGTTTATTAGACTTCTGTTTTTTTTTTGTTCCAGCAGCACTCGTGTCTGACAGGCTCCAATTCCCTGAGACTTCACAGGATTTTTGCACAGCTGTGCCACCTCATCCTGCAGCAGTTCCTCCCTGGCATGGTTTCACTTGTGAAAGCCCACAGCAGAGCGAAGGAAGCTGCTCCCTGGGCTACCCTGCTTGCTCCTCAAGATCCAAACCATTTCCATTGCTGCTTTTAGGATGGAAGTTTTAGGGGCAGAAGGAGATATTTAGTAATGTTGTTTAGAGGAGAAATCTGTAGGTTGTTAGACTGGGACAGAAGAACTATTTTTGCTTTGGACCATAAGCTGGGTGCTGATATACAATTTGAATGAAACTACATATGAACAAAACTGAGACTTGGGCATCCATGCCCCAAGTCAGATAAGGCAATACTATTGCTCCTCACCACATGCTTGCTGAGACAGGAAAAGTTCATCTGATCTGTAACAGAAAAGCTAATTTTTGTCAAGCATAGGACTTTTCCAATCAAGATATGTAATTTAATACCAGTAGAAGTCCCACTTAAAAGATAAGAATACACAGTTTAGTATGTTAGTAAGTCTAAAAGTATAGATTAGATGAGGTTTTGAGTGTGCTCCAGAGCTGTGGTAGCTGGTCTGAATTAAAGTAAAAAGCCAGGAAAGCATTCTAATGGAAGGTCTTATATCAGTATTTGAGTATCCCAGAAAACAAAATTGCACAGAGAAAAGTGAGTATTAGTTAAGTGTCAGATCAGACATTCCCGTTCTGTTGTCAGTAGTAAGGAGTCATTAATTTACTACAGTCTTAATTTCTGATATGAACAATAGACTAGTAGGCAGAAAAATCTATGTGGAGAGTGATGATAACACGTAATGAAAATAAAATTCAGCTTCCCCTTGAATTTTCAACTTTCTGAATGCCAGTGGGGCTTATAAGCAAGAAAATGATAGATAAGTTCTCCAGTTTCCATGTTGCTGGAATTATTTTAGGTGATTTGCTGAGAAGATAACATTTCTTCATTTAGCTTTGAGCAGTTTTCTACATTCCTTGAAACTGCAGTCTATGCAAGAAGAGCTACAGTTGCAAGGAGAGTTGAAAATACATCTCTCTTATTTAGGGACAAAGAGTACTTCACTTGCCTAATCATGGAATCATAGAATGGTAGAGGTTGGAAGGGACCTTCATAGATCAACCAGTCCAACCCCAATGCTAAAGCAGGTCCACCTAGATCAGATCACACAGGAACGCATCCAGAGATCTTGAAAATCCCCAGAGGAGACTCCACAACCCCTCTGGGCAGTCTGTGCCAGGGCTCCCTCACCCTCACAGTAAAATAGTTTTTTCTTATGTTTAAATGGAACTTTTTGTGTTCCAGCTTCTTTCCACTCCACCTTGTCCTGTCACTGGATACAACAGAAAAAAGGGATGCCCAACCTTCTGACATCCACCATTTGGATATTGGTAAATATTAATGAGATCCACCTGCAATCTCCTCTTCTCCAGACTAAACAGCCCTAACCCTAACCCTTTCCTTATCATCTTGGTGGCCCTGTGCTGGACTCTCTCTGGAAGTTCCCCGCTCTTCTTGAGCTGAGGACCCCAGAACTGGACACAGTCCTCCAGATGAGACGTCACCAGGGCAGAGTAGAGGGTGAGGAGAACCTCCCTCAACCTGCTGCCTACACTCTTCTTGATGCATTGGTCTTCTTGGCCACGAGGATGCATTGCTGGCTCACGGTTAGTTTATTATCAGCCAGAAAACCATCCTGCTGAATGGCGGCACACCTTTCTGGTGAATCAGCCAGTCCTCTCAGTTTGGTGTCATCAGGAAACTTGCTGAGGGTACACTCTGTCCCCTCATCCAAGTTGTTGATGAAGATGTTGAACAAGACTGGCCCCAGAACCCCACCCCTGTGGAACTCCACTGGCCACAGGCCTTCAACTCGATTCTGTGCCATTGATCACCACCCTCTGGGCTCTGTCATTCAGCCAGCTCTCGATCCACCTCACTGTCCACTCATCCCAGCCACACTGCCTGAGCTTTCTGATGAGTATGTTATAGGAGACAGTGTCAAAAGCCTTTGCTGATGCAAAGGTAGATGACATCCACTGTTCTCCCCTCATCTAGCCAGCTGGTTATGCCCTCATAGAAGGCATCAGGTTGGTCAAACATTATTTCCCCTTGCTGAATCCATGTTGACTCCCCCTGATAACCATCTTTTCCTTCATATGTTCAGTTATAACATTGAGGATAAGTTGTTCCATCACCTTTCCAGGGATGGAGGTGAGGCTGACCAGCCTGTAGTTTCCTGGGTTGTCCTTCTTGCCCTTTTTGAAGACTGGAGTGACATTGCCCTTTCTGCAGTCTCTTTTGCTGTAGAAAATCAATATGATAACACTTTGCTGAAAAACATAAGAGGTTTGTGTAGCTGATAACTGTCTCTGAGGAAGTGGTTTTCCCAGGCTGTCACTCTGGTCTGCTGTATGCTGGAGGGTATCCAGTAAAACCAACCAGCTGGAACTTCTCCCTGTTCCCATGTATTCACTCACAGTGAGTATGTAAGAGTATAATAGAAAGGTAATACAGAAAGGTAATAAAGAAAATTATAAAAAGTGTGGTTTTTGTGTGTGAAATTAGCCTTTTCCTTTATATTGTCATTTCATACTCAGAGACAGCATGTAGCCTGATAAGGTTGTTTTCTGACTGAGTCAGGTGTGGGTTTTGTCATTCAGGATAACAGCAATGATTATTGAGTCTTCTGTGTGCAAATGAAAGTCAAAAGCAGGGTCAGAGTCCCACCCTACTCCCTCTTCTCCTGTTGCTAATAACTTCAATGAAGTGCATTTTTTGAGCTGTGTGGGGTGTCCCAGGCATGTAAATGAAGCAAGGCCCAAGTTTAGCTGGTGTCTGATATCCTCAGCCATACTGATCGCTCATACAAAGCTCATCCTCCTGTCTGCGGAGATAATTGGATTGCCTTCCCTCTCCCTTCTCAGAGGACAGGACTTGTGATACAGATTTCCTTCATGCTTTGAAATAGCTTGGAGTTTAAAAACCCCATGGAAGTGTTGGTGCCATATTGCAGAAAATTCTACAACTCAAAGCAAGTTCCTGGCCTTCCAAGGCGATGGGCAACATCAACAAAACATGACTTGGCATTTGGGTCCCACTTTCCCCTTTCATTAGTTTCAGGAGGCTGCTTTGCTGCAGTGTCTTGATGGAGATTCAGTGGATCCTTTTGCACTATTGCCCTTAATGAAGGGCTCACAGTAATGGTAGTAGGGATAGGGTGATGGAAGCCTAGCAGCAGAACTTGTGCTTCAACGTGAGCATCAGAGAAGATTTCTGTAATTTTCTGTCCTTTTGTGCAAGGTATAGGAAAAGAAACTGACACACAAAATCTTGGTTTAACCCATTGTGTCAGTAAAATGCAGCAGCAGGCTCTAGGTTAACACCCAGAGTTGAAGGACTTGAGGGTGCTTTGGGCTTAGTATGAGGTACTTAGTTATCACTTGTGTGTGATCTGCAGATGTGGGGTTCGGCAAGGTAATGGGCCTCTGTTTGGGCTGTGAAAATCTCTGTGCTGTTGAATGCTTTAATGTGGGAGATTAACCTTTTTTTTTTTGGCCAGCTTTTTTCTGTAAGATAGAGCAATCTAATGCAAACACCAGCCACATGGTTCAACACCCATCACCTCAAATTTTTAATGAGCCAACACTTGTTTCTAACTCTGAAAAACCCTCATAAGCCTCAGTCCTCCCCAAAGGTTTTCCCATGTACTTGTGTATGTGCAAGCTGATCTGTTGGATTGCTTCCTTTAAATTGTCCATGTCTGTCATTTCCCACTAAGCTGGATGTAACATTGAACTGCTATGAAAAAGGAATAAGCTATTTCCACCTTGGCAAAATTTAGGAATGCAGGAAATCTTGCAAGACAGTTTTTCTCCTAGGATTTCCAGTCTGGTGTGTAGATCAAAGGACATTTAATACACACTTGAACTCTAGGATGCTTATCTGTACAAAACTGAACCTCTAAACACTAGTTCACAGGAAATATTTATTGTTGCGAGTGAAGAAAACTATCCCCTAGAGTTTACTTCCACACTAATGCATGACTGTCTTGGTTTTTCTTCTTTTTAACCTACAGAGACCTTATAAGCCAATTAGATGCATATTTTTCCTTCCTTTAAAAGCTTTGTTAAAACTCAGAATAGTGTAGATCTGGGTGAGAATTGCACACTGGAGTTCACTACTGGTTGTGAAAATGTGGCCACTTTTGCTTGTTGTCTTTGAAAGGACAGCAAGAGCCCCCAATAGCAAGTTGACTCTCGCTTGCTGTGCTGTATTCCCATTGAGTACATGATGGTCTTAGATACTACCATGCATTGGCTGACTTTAGGGTTGGAAGCCACAGCATATTTCTATGCTATAGTTTAAAGATGGCTCTTGGAAGCACCATGAATTGTAGCTATGAACTGGCATAATAGAGTAGATGCAGTTGTTACGGTTGTTCTTTACTCTGCAGTCACAGGATAATAGTGCAAATTCTTGTGTACTTTTCATTGTCGATTGCATCTCTCCAAAGCAATCCAGCTCTACTCAGCTGTGGTCTGAAACACTGATGAAGTTATAAACTTGTGGAGGAAGTATTTAGATAACTTAGGTATTTAGATCTGATTTAGATTTCCTCTCATGAATTCTCTGCCCTTGTGGCAAACCTGGCAGCCTTTACGAGGCATCCTTCGAGAAAAGTACCTCATGCATGTGAGGAGAGTGTTTGCTCCCTAGCTAGCACCTTTGATCCAAACTCCCAGCAGGAACTGCACATGCGAAATTCTTAATTTCGCTTCTACTCACAGAAAAACAAGAAGCAGAAACAAGCTCTGGGCTTTGGACTGCTGAGGGATATGAAGATATTAAACAGGATATGAATTTCATGCAGGCAGTTTACTGGAAGCCAGTGGAAAGGGAAACAGGAGTATTAAATGCTAGAGCTCGGTTCCTTCTCTGTTTGGCAAACTCTGCTTCATGTTTAAAATTAGTCCCTAGAAACGTGTTTGTATTTATGTATATTGGAGATGAAGACTTGAGGTCAATGTTTTAAAAATGTACAAATGGTTAGGGAATATGAGGGACTTTTTAAAAGTAATTACATGTGCCAATCATCTTCAGAGATGTTTAGGTTGATAATCAGCAGCCCCTCACAGGGTTTGTCTCAGCTGCTAATGCCCAGAAAACATGCAAATCCTTTTTTACTGGAGGTTAATGGTTTGGTTTTGCTATTAGTGCTATCTCACTGGTTTGGGTTTGTTTTTTTTTTTAATGCGATGAAGACTTTTTGATCATCAGCAATGGACAAGCTGGTTTGTTTTGAAATGTTTGAAGCTGGCTGCCTTGTGATATCTTGGATTGCAACTTGTGTAGGTTTTTTCAGTTGAACAATAAGTTTTATATCAAGTTTAGTTGCATGAATCTGTGTGCTGTTTCTTAAAGAAGGAAACTTTAGGTTTACTTACACAGATCCATCCCTTGTTTGCTTGTAGAGATAAAATGGAAAGGTTTTAAAAGAAGCATGTCTAATATCTAGAAATGCTGCAATGAGGAATGAAGAGAGAAATGAATGTTTAAGTAACTTTTCTTTTGAATAGCTTGACACAAAGCTGATGGCAAACAGCTGAAACATAAGCATGGATAATTGAATAAATATTTGAAGGCTACATAGGGAGTGTCCCTTGGAACAGATCCGACTTTCTTACAATAAACTTTTGAAGGCTTTTTAATGCACAACCAGGTAAGAGTGTCTCAGGAGGGGCCTCCTTTTATGGATTCATCTTTCTGTTGCCATGAATTTGTATGGTCATGAAGTTGTTGCTCTTGTGAGGTCTAACTGTAAGCAGCTCCCCAGAGATCATGATCTGTCTGTCTGTGCTGCATGATGCTTTTCTGTCTGTGCTCCTTGGAGCTGCTGAGTACAGGAGTGCTTCCTTGCACAGATTTTGGGCATGGGAAAGAAGAGGAAGCTGGTAGCTACTAAAAGGGTAAGGAGTTTTTCTTTGCCATTGTGTTTTCAAAGTCACTTCTTGCCATAACTTTCCTGTGGCATTCACACTGTTCTAGTCTGTAGGTGTGAAATCTAGACATAGTATACTTTCGCACATCAGGAGCTACATGGCTGGTTCAAGCCAGGGTTGTGGTGCTGCTACTACCTGGGCTCAGTTCAGTTGTCTGAGATGTAAGTGAAGATGTGTGCTACAAATTCCATAACAGCGTCCCAATTTGCCACATGTTGTCCCTATCTCATTAAAGCAATTCTCTTAACTTAGCTTGAAATCTACTCAAACATATAATGCTTGAATGTTTCCACACTTGGAAACCTGATTTGTCAGCAAGGGAGGAGAAATGTGTGGCAGATGAGCTTGGAAGCATTGCCAGCAACTGATAAGGGCAATAATAAGCCATGCAGGTGCTGCTCCTGGGGCACAGGGATGACAGCTCCAGAGGCACTGCAGCGTGGCACTGGACACAGCCTCATTGTTGCCAGGTTACTGGCTTCCTAGAAAGATGTACTGACTTTTTCGGTTTATATGCTTTTCAAAATTTAATGTAAAAGACAGAGCCAAATATCTCTGGACATGTGAATGGTTGGAAGAGTGTTAGCAAGACAGAGTAGTTTTCTTTTTCTGATGTATAACTGTCCTGATGTTCAGTGGCTGCTGAGACTATGACAGCTAATTGCATGCAAAAGATGACAATCTGTGTGGGTATAAATTCCAGGCCTTTATGTGTACATGTATTATTTCTTAGTTCAAAAAAAGCAGAATAATCATTATATTTTTAGCTGTTAAGAGTCTCTAAAGAAGCCAGGTCACCAGCAAGGCTCTCTAAGCATAAAACTGGAGCATGTTCTCAAATAACTAGTGTTGCTGTTGACTGGAGCAAAACACTTCTGCAATACAACATGGAGATGATAACATGAATGTTCAGTCATATCTCTGTTAGCATCTATGTGGAAACACTTGTATATGCACACATAGACTCTATAATATTGATAGAAGACAATTGTCTTTCCTATTTCTCAGAGCTGTTCTCTTTCTCCACAGGAGATAGTTTATTGCAAGGCAAATTGCCTTTCCATTGACTCTCAGCCAAATCAATTTCTGAAAAGAATTTTGTCATTCTCACAGTCTCTGATACACATTCAGTATTAAAGGTTAAGAACTTGAGAAAAAAAATAACAAAATTGAGACCAGAGTTCCATTACCAAGCTATGCACCTTCTTACTTACTGTTCATTAAAAGTGCAAGTCCTAATGCCTTTCATTCAGGAGCTGTTTATGTGCATTTCTGATTTCCAGTAGATCTGATTTTAATTAAATACCTTTTATTTTAATGTGTTTTAATTGTAATGAAACGGTAATTAGTAAGCTTTTTATCATGTATCAGACAATGTAGTAACATCTCTTTTAGTACATGGACCTTTTTCACCGAGGATTCAAGGTTTACAATATATGGCATTGTTGTATTTAGTGTGTAATCCAGATTTAAGATGTATTAAAGTATTAATTTGGAAAAAAACCTTCCAAAATATTTTCTGGCAATTAAGACAATGAGTATCTTTTGAAGAGAGTGAGGCATTTGTGTTTTGAGTTCCAGGAAAAAAATATTTATTTACGAAAAAACAACCAAACACAAAAAGCCTCTACATAGTCTGCCTGAACAGAAGGAATTGTATGTTTTACCTTTTGTTTTACCTTGGATAGATTATAAAGAGGTTTCACTTCCATTCAAAGAAGTGTAGGATGTAGCAAAACCCATCCTTAATCTTTTTTTTGTTTTTTTCTGCTGGCCAGGGCACGAATGAGCGAAACCAAACCTGCATGGTATGTGGAACAGAGCATCTCTCTTTTCTGCAGGCTGACAAAACCAGGGCAATTTAAGATACTGTGGAACCTTTCCTTAGCACGTGTTTTCTATCCTAGCAGATTTTGTGAAGATGCCTTGATTTTGAGGTGCTATATAGAAAAGTGCTGGCAATTGTAAGCAGTATTAGATGAAACTGCTGAAACAGAGCTAGTATTTAACTAAGTCAGCTCCCTAGGCATATTCCTAGTGTCAGACCTGCCAAAGCTCATCTGCCTAGTTGGGGCTCGCCAGTATTTTTTGGCCACTGGCAAGGCTATGTGTGACTCACTGAATCAATGAGGCACCTCATGAGCATGATGGGGGACTGTTTAACTGTGCACTGGGAGCAAAACAGCCTCCTCTGAAATATTTCCTTTCTTTAAAGTGTTGGTGTGTAGAAATTTTGTGTGAAAATGTATTTGTGTTACAAAGCACAGACATACGCGCTTGAGTGCTGTTCTGATTTTGTTATACGTTGATTAAATTGGTGGATTTTTCACACATGGGACTGAAGAATTTCAGTCAGATAAAATACTACAGTATAATGTCATCTAAGAATGCCTATAAGATGCATTTCCAGGGATATATTGTCCTTTTATTGTTTTTGTTGGGATTTTTCTCTTGTGTTTTTCAGTACAGCTCTAAATTCAGAGAGTTTTCTTGATAATGATCTATTTTCAAGTTTTACCGGGGATGATTTGTTCTTTGTTTTTAGACTAAAGCTGATTTTTAAAAGATGTTTTAAGGAGTTAAGCATCTAGTCCTAAATAAAATTAAGAGAGGAGGGATATATGCAAAAATCATGTGAACCTAGAATTGTAAAGCAGTAAAATGTAGAGAAAAATATTTAGAACTTGATTTTGGGCCTGATTTAGTAGATTTTAGTAACGTAAGGATTAGTAAGGAGGATCCTCAGTTGATTAAAATTAGAGCTAACAAGCCAAGAGATCATCTTTTTAGGTATTCTTCCCTCACAAAGTGCTCCTAGCACTTAGAATTTCTAAGGGATTTTCAAAATGAAAAAGGGATGAATTTGTAAGGGATTTTCAAAATAGAAAAGGGACAGGTGAACAGTTAGTACATATTCTTTAGAAACGAAGTCACTAATAAGGAAAAAAGAGGAGGGAATAGGGCAGAAGTTAATGACTTTCAAATAAGAAAATGCAAAGAGTAATTTCAACAAGTTCAATCTCATTTAAGCAGGGTAGTCAGACACCCAAGGGAGAATCAAAGCTATATGTGTCTCTACACATGTGCCAGAAACCCAAAGAATAAGGGCAGTTGACTAGGTATGCCTGGTTTTCACTGAGGACTTTGATGTATAAAAGGTCTCTCCAAGCTCAGTGACAGGTCATGGGCTCATAGAAGAGCTGGTATTATACAGGACTGATGGAGTAGATTGCGCTGAGATCAGAGTGCACAGTAAGAAGTATGTGTGAGTTATCTGTATCAGCAAGTTGCACCCATTCCTAGATTTAAAGAAATAGAAGTATCGTGACTCTCCAATGAACTGTTCAACCACTGCAGGTTACAGTGGCTATGACATGCTGAGTGCGATAGGAGCAGTCATATGATAGAGAACAAAATAATAAGGAGATTTTTAATTATCCTCTGTGTACTCTGGGTAAATGCTACATTAAGAACTAATCATAGTGTAATAGAATAACATAGATTGGAAAGAAACCTCTGGAACTGTTTAGGCTGGAGGGTGCTGCTCAAAGCAGGGATGATGTCAACATGAGATCTAGTCATACAACAGAAAAAAAGTGCTGCCCTAACCTCCTGACATCCACCATTTAGATATTTGTAAATATTAATAAGATCCTCCCTCCGTCTCCTCCAAGCTGAACAGCCCAGTTCCTGCAGCCTTTCCTCATATCAAAGATGTTCCAGTCCCCTGATCATCTTTGTGGCCCTGCACTAGACTCTCTCCAGAAGTTCTCTGTCCCTCTTCAGCTGGGGAGCCCAGAACTAGACACAGGACTCCAGATGAGGCCTCACCAGGGCAGAGTAGAGAGGGAGAAGAACCTCCTTTGATCTGCTGCCCACACTTTTCTTGATGCATCCCAGGATGTCATTGGCCTTCTTGGCCAGGAGGGCGCATTCCTGGCTCATGGTTAGTTTACTATCAATCAGGATTCTCTCTGCAGAGCTGCTCTCCAGCAGGTCAATCCCCAGCCTGTACTGGTGCATGGGGTTGTTCCTCCCCAGGTACAGAACTCTACACTTGTCCTTGTTGAATCTCATGAGATTCCTCTCTGCCCAACTCTCAAGCTGGTCGAGATCCCGCTGAATGGCAGCACAGCCTGTGGGGAATCAGCCAGTCCTCCCAGTTTGGTGTCATCAGCAAACTTGCTGAGGTTACACTCTGTCCCCTCATCCAGGTCGTTGATGAAGGTGTTGAACAAGACTGGCCCCAGAACCAGCCCCTGTGGAACTCCACTGGCCACAGGCCTCCAACTCAATTCTGTGCCATTGTTCACCACTCTCTGGGCTCTGTCATTCAGTCAGTTCTCGATCCACCTCACCGTCCACTCATCCAAGCACACTGCCTGAGCTTTCTCATGAGGATGTGATGGGAGACAGTGTCAACAGCTTTTCTGAAATCAAGGTAGATGACATCCACTGCTCTCTTCTCATCTAGCCAGCCAGTAATGCACTCATAGAAGGTATCGGGGGTGAGTCTGAGCCAATTAGGCACCTCGACAATCACTTTTTAGGAAGAAGAAGCCAGAAGAGGAGGGTTCTTCAAGTTCCTTCTTGTTCTGTTTTTATTCCTTCTTTTCCGGCTGGTGGTAGTGCAAGGAGTTGGAAGAGAGAAAGGAGTGACTGTGTGGACCCCAAGGTCAGTCAGAGAAGAGAGGAGGAGGTGTGATGGAGCAGAGACTCCCCTACATCCTGTGGAGAGGACTGGTGAAGCAAAGATTTGTTTGCACTTTGTAAAAGACTTCGCACCAGGAACAGTGACTTTGCCCAGAGGAGGCTGTGTCCTGTGTGAGGGACTCTGTATTTGCAGAAGCTGTAGCTGCTGGGAACAACCTACACCAGAGGAATTTAAGGACTGTGTCCTATGGGAGGGAGCCCATATCGGAGCAGGGGAAGAATGACAGGAGTCATCCTCATCTGAGAAGACAGAAGCAGCAGAGCCCATCTGTGAGAGACTGACCACATATTCCATTCCCTACCACCCTGAGCTGTTGAGGGGGAAGGAGGTAGAGATATCGGAAGCAGTGAGCTGGGCCCAGGAAGAAAGGAGGGATGGAGGACGGAGATGTTAAAGTGCTGGTTGTTTTTTCCTCGTCATTCTGCTCTGTTTTTGGTTTTTGTTGTATTCTGTTTCTTGTAGATAGTAGAATAAACTTTCCTTACTGTCTTCTCTAAGTCAAGTACTGGAGCCTGTTTTGCCTGGAACTGTAATTGGCAGCGAGCCCTCCCTGCCCTTGTCTTGATTCATGACTTCCTTGGTTATCTTTTTTTTCCTCCCATCTTGCTGGGGCCTCCACTATCCTAACAAGGGTGGGGGTGGATGGGAGCAGTGATAAAGAGACTGTTATGGTGCTTCATTTCTGGTTGAGCAAAACCACAAAAACTCTCTCCATATGGTCAGTGATATCCTTCTAGAGATCTCTGCATAACCTCCTGCTCTTCAGCACGTTTATAAATGACCTGGAAAAGGGGTGGGCAGGAGGTGAGGTTTGGTCAGATGGTGTAGTAAAAATGAAAATCTGCAAGAGTCATGAACAGATACTTAGCAACTTGGCAACTGAAATTTGACATCAATCAACATGAAATAGTATACATGGGACAAATAAACCTGACTGTTGATGTAAAATGGTAGGTCCTAAATTAACTTTGCTACAAAGAGGGATTTTGGCATCACTGTGGATAATTTTCCAAAACTCATTAATTTAGTGTCCTCTTCCCTCTATGTAGAGCTGAATACATTTCGTGATAGATGAGAGGATGCTGCAGGATGCCTATATGCAGGGTGTGCCACTGCTGCAGCATTCAGGCTTCACATATGCCCTGAAAGGCCAAGGCGCCACAGGGGAGGAGATGGCACGTTGTAGGCTCAGTGGTGCAGCTGAAGCCATATATGTGTGATTTATGGCAGCGTTGCTCAAGCATCTGGGGCTTTGAATACTAAACCTGAAACTGCACGAATGTTTGCAATTGCAGGTCCCTGGGGGTATTAAGCATTCAAAGGGATGGCTTTTCTCAGGCATTGTGCTCTGTCTTCAATATTTTGTGTATACTAACAAGCAAGAAATATTATATGTGCTTACTGAAGCTTTTCCAGTGGATTTCCTGTTTCTTTTTTATTTTAGTGAAACGTATGATTTTATAACAGCACCTGTAAGAGCATTTTGTTAAACATCTACTGATGATTAATGCAAAACTCATTATTTTTTTCTTAAAATGAGTGTGTTGCATGAGTTGTATGAGGCATGAAAGTGAAAGAGCCTTTTGCAACCTGTCACCCAAATTAACTGTTGTGGAATTTCTCTTTTCAAAATCAGCCACTTTGTGGGACTTAAAGCATCAGTATACCCTTTTATCTGTCCTACTGTAGTTCTGCAGGCTGTTTGACTTTTGTAGGCAAAGCTCTAAAGTGCATGTAGGATGGATAGGAATGCAATTTAGTATTTTTTGGAATTGAAATGCCTTTAAACTTTGTTTGCGGTTTTGAGGCGCTGGGCTTCAAAACACAGGTTGTGACTGCTGGTCTGCCTGAACCAGGAATAGTTAGTGATTTCTGAGAGTGTATTTTTCTCTCTGTGGAGGTACCTCAGCTTGATTCCCAAGTTTGCCCATCAAGACAGTTGCAGAAGTGTTTTAGTTTATTGAATTAAATTCATTTTGCTGATGCTGGCTCAGGTCCTGTATTTCCACAGACTGCACTGCAGGAATCCAGCTCTGCACATGCCAATTAAGGGGGACAGTGGAAAGCACAGTAATTATATGAATGAAAAAAACCACATTTGGCTTGACTGTTTGCAACTCACAGGCTCGTAGCTGTCTCCGGTATCCTGCAGACAAATACAGCAGTGACTATTTAAAAGTCAGCAAGCAGAAGTGCAGCAGATTTTGATGTTAACGGTTCATGAAAATGAGGAACAGTTTACTTGTTCAATATACTCCTGTTTTGCCATCTATCTGCAGACTCTCTTTTCCCTTCACCTCACCCAGCAGCAACCCTAATCTCTCCATTCTTCTGTACTTTCCCATGAAGGCTCATTTTAAACGCAAGCACACAAAAAATCCCTTTGCCCATGGAGGCTAACAGTTTCATTTTTACTTTGCCCCCGTGACTCAGTATTTGCAGAATCAAGATGTGTTTGACTGGGATTATTGGGGATAGGCTCAGTGTTTACTGCATCTTGACTGAATTTCCATCACAGAAGAGGTGAGGAGCAAAGATTCCCATGTTTTGATTTCTTTTTCTGGAGGAGTAATTGGATCGGTGGATATCCTTTGCCAGACTTTTCTTGTCATTAACAGCACCAGTGGTAATGAAGGGTTCAACTGTGTTGTAGGTGTACAAGCATACTTGAAATGCTTCTGTGAGTATCCTCTCAAGAGCTGGTGAAAGAGACCTTAAAGCACAGCTTGAGCTCCTGCCAAACTACAGAGTAGGCTTATTGACTTGGCAAACATTTTGTGTGACTACATTCAGGAAGAGCAAAATAATATTAAAATAATGACAACAGTTAGATTAATTAAAGAGCAACATTTAAAATCTTCCACATTCCCAAAACTTTTAAGTTGAATTATACATTCTGATGATGTTTAATAATTTTCGTGGGAGGTCATTGTCAAGCACTCTTGGCAGAAAGATGCAACGTTTACTGTTGTAGTTGCATGGAAAAATGTACCTTGTTCTGAAAAGCTGCTATTGTGGCTACAATATAACACTGGTTCTGCTTTGCTTCTATGATATTACTGATGTGTAAATACTAAAACAATAAAAAGTATTCGCTAGTATTTAATTAGTTTATAAAATTATAATAGATAAGTGGAAAAGGAACAATCATGAAGACAGAATTTCGATTCTTTTCACAGGCAACCAGCTATTACCCAGCTCAGATGGCTTTTCAACTCTGCTAACAAATCTTCTCAGTCTTCTGCAACAGACTGGTTTGCTCAGTCATAGCTGCTTGTAAGAAGCTTGCTTAGGTTTCAGGGTGGCAGGCTTGGATTTGCTTTGCGTGGTTCTTGCTAAATCATGATGCAAGAGGTACAAGAGTCTGTCTTTGCTATTTATTGCTTGGTTTTCCATTTGAGTTTTCCCTGGAGGTGCAAATCTCTATTGCACCAAGTAGGTCTTTTTTTTATTCTCTATATTAAGTTGGAAGAATGTTTTAGTTTGGTGATGTAAATTCTCAATCGCACTTACTTGTGATGTGGCTGGGGTAGAGTCAGGCTTCAAGAGTACCTGGTGGGTGGCAGATTCTTTCAGATATTCAACAGTTGACAGTCCTCTGTAATCTGAGTTCAAACTAGAGTAATACAGGTTGGTTTCTACCTATGATGAAGTTTCCCTATTATGAAAGGATCAGAACAGTGAGGCCAGTACTACAGGCATGCCTACCCTCTAAGCAACGAGTGCAACTAAGTTACCAAAACGTAATTACCACCCAGACCATTATGTACCAGAAAATGGCTGCTAGCAGGGTAAACGCAAATGCAAAAGGCTTAAGCCTTTTACTGAGATTCAAATAACTTCTCAAACTTCTTCCACTCATCCATGACCTGACCTTCCACTTCAACCTATCTTATCCCTGCCCTGTTCTATCCTGATTCTAATTGCTGTGACTATTGTCCTAAGCTATAGGCAAGACATAAAAGGCTCAAACATTGTAGGCCCCTTTGGACTATCACAGCCTGTGGCAGACAGAGTAAAACTATTTGTTAAAGAGTCTATCCATATAAGCCTTTTTTCAATCTGGTAGTTTAAAAGAAAGGATATGCAAAGAAAATGTCAGGTTAATTGCTATACATAATTGTATTAGAGAAAATAATTGTAACAAGCTCATGAATTAAAGCTAACCATTTAGCTGGAGGAGGGACTGACTTCTATGATTTATTGAATTAATTCAATTTAGTGTAAAATTTTATTCAGGTTGTAAGAGCTTTCATAGTCTGAAAAATTTCTTTGGTGAAGAATGTAAGGAAGATCGAGGCATTTCCAGTGTAAACAATGGAGATGGTGATTTGTGTGCTGTTCAACCAGAGCAGCTTGCTGGCTTTTTAGTTGCAATGAAAATAGCTAAGATCAAGTTGGTACAGCTAATAACAGTGTTTTTTTCTTAAGGAAGTCAGCACTATCTCTTTGTTTCACTAATGATCTATGCTGCTTAAATATAGTGAGGGGAATGAGCAAAAAGGGCACATGCTGCAGGTTCTTCCTGTCTGATGTCTTGGGCTGCAGTTTCCCAGCTGATGACGATGTTCTGCTGGCTGCTACACCACCACCCTCCTTGGTTGCCCATATGTGGTCCTACTCTCCTCCTTATGCCGCCTCTTCCTCTCATGAGATCCTTTTTAGGATCTTAAGAAGACTGAGATATAGCAGGACAAAAACTCTGCCAAACCACCAAATATCTTGTCAAAACCCAGGAATATCTTGACAGAAATTATACTGGGGACAATGGGATGTATCAGGTCAAGCAGACCTGTAGCTACTTCTCATGGCTTTCACAGCCACAAATGTTTATTGTACCCGAACCTATGATGTGTTATGACATGGTTCAGTATCGTGTTTTTTGTGTTTTTTTTTTCATAATTTGGGTTCTGTCATGTCAAAAGAAAAAAGGGATATGGGAAAGAGTGCTGTACAGAGCTCATGGCCTAGTCTGGCTATGTTGCTTCTTGCCAATAGCAGGAGCTGCTATGGATCATGAGCTTTCTTGTTAGCAACTGCTGTGGATTATGAGCTTTCTTGTTGTCTTTCCAGACCTCTGTGTTTTGCAAGGTTTTGCAGATGCTGCCAGCCCAGATGAGGAGCAGCTGTGAAACAGCAAAGCTAATTTTCATGTAGGAGAGCACAGGAATACTTTATAGTAACCAAACCAGATGAGTAAAGCATAGGAAACAGTCCCTTTCATGGTGGTATCTGAATCATTGTATCTTCTGGGTTTGTCAGGTAGTTGGGTAGTTTTGTTTTCCAGGATTATAGATTTTGGAGGATAGTTGACATTTTCTTCACTCCCTTGAAGTATTTTGCAGACACATTTCCAAATAGCCCCTCATCATGTTGCTCTATGTCCTTCCTGTGTTGCTGACACCGCTCGCAGAAAGCACTGCTGTTCCTTCTGTTGTGCACAGCCATTTCTACATGCCCTGCATGTCTGGGACTGATGGCTCTCTACTCTCTATGGCCTTTCTAAAGATTTATCTTGGGTGTCCCCTGTTCCTGATTGCTTCAGAGGAAATCTATTTCTTGACATGAAGATCAGATGCTTGTCAGTCCTTATCAGCTCTTTGACCAGTATTCCAATATTTTGGGACAGTAAACAGATTTTTTTAGCACCATGGCCACAAAAGTTACCTGTCTTTTCTGCATCATAAGACTAGCAACAACACTCAAACAAACATGGCCTGTTTGTTTTCAGCCCCACTGTCTCTGGGTGCATCATAAAATTGAGTGCAATATGCTTTTACTTAATGTAAGGAACATCTGTGTAGGTGCATCTTGCAGTCCCATCCAGAGCTACATCCTCTTTTCTTTGCTTGTCATACTGAATTTGACCTCTGTGTGAATTGCAATAATCACCTAATTGAAGCAACATTTATAATTTCTCTGCTATTGCATAGAAATATACAGTATGCTTTCCAAATGTCTTTGCATGTGTCTTTGATATACTGAAAGCCCTGCTGTCCTTTACTGTGTTTTGTTTTTAATGTTGAACATTTAGGCACTGGCTGGATTGGTTAAAAGTCACCAAACTGTGATGGCCTGTGTTTCTGTATTTGAATGCGTTGTGAGGATCTGTTGAAATCTGAGTGAATTATATTGGCATATTGGTTCTGCAGTGTAGTTAAAGCAAATTCACTAGATTGTTATGTCTGTAGACTTTTTTTTTTTTTCCCTAATGAAAATAATGGAGAACTTCTGCTAGTTTGGTACTAGAGCACAGGGGGAGAAATTTGAGTCTTGATATTTTAGCCCTGACCATGCAAACATTTAACCAAAGAATGTTATGCTGTTAGAAATTTACTCATGTTCATATGGACTTGAATGCTAATAAGGAAACAGTAAATGGCAAGATGCTAAAAGATAATGTTACTGCCTAGTAACAGTAATTTGCTTTAGGGAAGAAGCAGCAGCATAGAAAATTGCATGCTGGCTTTTAGCAGTGAAGGTTGCATGTGTTGAGAATTCTTCACATCACACTTAACACACGCTGAACACTCATTTTAGGCATTTCTCATGTCTTTAGCCTCAATTTTAATGTCAATACAAACCTTACTTTAGGAATAACTATGAAAGACCATTTCCCTCTGTTGTTTTATTTTACAGAAGGACCTAACCATTTTCATAATGCTAAGCAAAAATAATAATTCTGAAAAGAGAACATGCAAGAAAGAGCAAACAGAAAAGCACAGAACTGTGGAGGAGAACCAATTCTTTTTTACAGTGTCAATATCCAGGTTTCCCTGTTGGCCAGCAAGAGCAATGCATTTAAACAAGATCTTATAAGTAGGGCTACCTATGGCTTGGAACACTTATTTCAAGTTTACTTAATTAAAGACTAAACAAATGAGTTTGAATAAGATTTACCCATTCTGGTATGTTTATCCCCTTCATATTCATATTTGCATTCGTAGTAATTGCTCTTACCCCTTTGCTGGGACAGAATTGACAGGACAAATTTAGCTGAGTTAGGACAAGGCTTTTGGTAACGACAAAATACAGATGCTGATGTAATGTTAAATTACAGCAGCATTGTTTCCGATGCGATCGGATGAGCGTGTGTTTTGCAAGACTTAGGCACAGAGTCCCAAGGTGCATATGTACCATGTGGGAGTGTCTAGGAGAGCTAATCCCTGTGGAAAATGAGTGAATGATGAGTTACACCCCAGCAGCAATATTCTTGTCTGGATTTAAAGTTTCTCTGCCTTGCTTTAGCATGACTTGCCTGCAATGCTGATGAAGCAAACCACGAAAGTCAAGCTGTTCTGAAGCAGAGCCTATATAGAAGCTTGAGGATAAATAACTCTTAAATATTAATCTGGATTAATTTTTCTGAGCATTCCTCTGTAGGAGACTTTAGCTGAAGTTGGATCCGAAGACTTTAAATCCCCAAAGTCTGTGTACTTCTGCAGTGTGATTACTGAGATAAGAGTATACTAGAAAAAATAAATAAATCTTAGCTGCATCACTGATATGCTTTTTTCCCCCCCCTTAAATTTTTCTGCCTCATTCAGCCAGAACTCACTTTAATATGCCCAGCAAAGTATTTCAGACTATAATTGCTGTGTAGAGATCAGAGACTGAGGAGATTTGTTTTGGAGTCAGGTTAGTCGATATGTGTGGAGGAGCTTTTATATTCCTAGGGAGGCTGTGGCTCCTGAGCTCGCCTGACTTCAACTGGACTAGTATCAGCAGGCTTACCGGTATGCTACAGGTTGTATTTATAGTATTCTAGAGGTCATGTTTTCTGAACAGCTCTTTGTGCATCAAAGCTGATACCATGGGATGGCAGGTGGCAGGGGGTGGGGTATTGACCACAGTCCTTCAAAAGCAGGCAGATGTTTCTTGCTTCTTGGCCACACTGTTTTGTGTAAGTCCTCCTGGCAGCCTTCTAGCACGGTTGTTACATGAATTTTAGTGATGTTGCATTGTATTTAATGTAGAGTGGTGCTGGAAACTGCTGTGTGATATACAGAGCGAATATAACCAGTGAAGAAGTCTTATGGCACCTTGGCCTCAAACCCTCTGAATGCTCAGCATGTATATATGTGCACATACACATATACACTCACCTGCCAAGAAATTCTTCAGTCCTCTTATCTGAACAGAAATGAGGTTGCTCTGTTTTCAGCTCCCTGCTCAGGTGCTGTTGTGGCTGCTCCATCAGGTAGACCAGCTGATGGTGCTGCTTGAAGCTGTGCCGTTGTTTTTGGGTGGCACTTGCAGATAGGAGCATTCTGCTTTCACTGGAAATCATAACAGAAGTATTTTTCCCTGGTGCTGCTACTTTTGGTAATGTGACAAGATTTTCATTCCAGCCTGGGTCTAATATAAATGGTTCTTGCTCCAACTCTTAAGATGCCATCTATTAATAGACAGCACCTTTTTCCCTGTGTGTTCTTGGCCCCTTCATGGCAGGATGAAGATGTTGGTATCTTCTGTCATCGCACCAGCTACTCTGTCACTCATTTGTGTTTCTTTACCAGGAGGAGGAAACAGCTTTCCTATATCATGGCAAATCCACATTTAGCAATGTGAGGATGGAAAATGTCCCCTAGAAGATGTATTTTTCTATTGTTTGGGAATCATCTTATTTTTTTGCATAGGCTTGTGACATAAAATTTCATTTGGTAGACATGATAGTGACTGCTGTTATAAAACACTTATTCTTTTACTTTCTATGGCCTCATGTTTGATGATGTTCTTCTTATTCCTTTATCATTATATTACTATATGGCTTTGTGTTCTGCTGCCCACTTGCTCATCAAATATGAAATGTATTAGTTCAGGCACTTAAATATTAGGAAGAATTACAGGTGTCTAAACTAGCTGTTAGATGTGAGGTACTTGCACAATAATTGCAAGCAGGAAAGAGGTCTTTTGTAACTTGTGCCTATCAAGCATTAAGAATTTTGAGGATCTATAAAGAGTATGTAATTTTTCATCTTGTGTAACTTTGCAGCCAGCCACCCACCTGCTTCAACATAGAGAAGATGGGGAATGTCAGGGCTCTTGTCTAGAGTCTCTCATTTTTTTTCCAAAAATATTCACTTCTTACTTTGTACTCTACATGGTGCAGAGCTGCATCTTTGTTGGTAGTAGATTTACATACATACAGAAGCTACATACTAGAGTGTTTCTGTGCATCCATACATTAATTGACTTAAAATCTCCTTGTCTGTTCCTTTCTTGAAGAACTTCTAGCACTGTTTATAAATCGTGTTGCCTGAAATAATTTGATGTAACTCTTGGGGATGTAATAAGTGGGTGTTAACCCCTCTACAATCCTTACAGAATAACAGAATCATTACAGTTGGAAAAGACCATTACGATGAAGTTCAAGCACTAACCTCACACTGCCAGGCCCACCACTAAACTAAACCACATCCCTCAGCACCTCCTCCCTGTGTCTTTTAAATACCTCCAGGGATGGTGACTCCATCACCTCTCTGGGCAGCCCATGCCAATATTTTATAATCCTCTCAGTGAAAAAGTTCTTGCTTATGTCCAATCTAAGCCTCCCCTGGTGCAACTGAGTCCATTTCCTCGTGTTCTACAATTCATTACTGGAGAGAAGAGATCAAGCTCCATCTCACTATAACTCACTTTCAGGTAGTTGTAAAGAGCGGTCATGTTTCCTCTCAGCCTCCTTTTCACCAGGCTAAAAATCAGCCACTTCTCATCAAACTTGTTCTCCAGACCCTTCACCAGCTTTGTTGCCCATCTCTGGACATGCTCCAATACCTCAATGTCTTTGTACTGTGCGGCCCAGAACTGAACACAGTAGTTGAGGTGCAGCCTTACCAGTGCTGATTACAATTACCTGGCCCTGCTGGTCAAACTATTTCTGATACAGGCCAGGATGCCATGGGCCTTCTTGGTCACCTGGGCACACTCTTGGCTCATACTCAGCCAACTGTCAATTAACACCCCCAGATCCTTTTCTGCTGGACAGCTTTCCAGCCACTCTGCCCAAGTCTGTAGCATTGCCTGGGGTTGTTGTGGCCAAAATGCAGGACCCAGCACTTGACCACCTTAAACCTCATGCAATTGGTCTCGGCTCACCCATCCAGCCTGTCCACGACCTTCTGAGGAGCCTTCCTGCCATCAAGCAGATCTGTGCTCCCACCCAGCTTGATTTCATCAGCAAATTTACTGAGGGTGCACTCAATTCCCTCATTAAGGTAATTGATAAAGACTTAAACAAAACAGTCCCCATCACTGAACCTTGGGAAACACCCCTGGTAAGTGGCCACCAGCTGGATCTAATTTCATTTCCCACTACTCTCTGGGCTCAGCCATCCAGTCAGTTTTCCACCCATAGCAGAGTTGGTCTATCCAAGCCATAAGTAGCCAGTTTCTCCAGGAGAATGCTATGGGAGGTGGTGTTGAAGGCCTTACTGAATTCCAGGAAGACCACATCCCCAGCCTTTCCCTCATCCACTAAGTGGGTCATCTTGTCATAGAAGGAAAGCAGATTGGTCTTAGGATTTCTACTGAAAGTCTCATCTTTCCTGGAGAACATCTGCTCTTTGGTGGTATGTCTGGCAGGGGATTGGGATAGATGATCTTTTGAGGTCCGTTCCAGCTCTTGAAATTCTGTGATTCTGTGAACACTGCATGCAAAAAGTGTCATATGCCCTTGCCATGCAAAGATTCAAGGAAATTCTAAGAAAAAACTGCTTTATTCTACTATTGCAGTGCTGCAAATTCAAGCGGGAAGAATCTTTATTTTGCTGTGGACTGTTTATCCACCCTAAAGCAATGTTGCTCAGCTATATGAGTGTGTTCTGGGAAAGACCTTACTTGGAAAGTCTATCAAAAAATTGGACTATACTGATTAGTTTGGTAGTGAGGACAGTTCTATTTTGGTATTTTGCCTGTAGTTTGTAAGTTTAGTTGTGTGTGTGCATTGGCATATAGCTGTTCCTACAAAAACTCAGCGGAGGTTTCTATAGTTCTGGTCCTGGGAAGCTTTTAGGAAGGATGAGTAGCTTCAGCTGCCTGGACTTTGATCTATTGAGGGATATATTTAATGCAGTCATTGATATAAGGTTGTTTCTCTGCTCCCTCTAGGACTAAGGCCTTCTAGCAATGTCTGCATGCAGGGACATGTCAGGGACCGCTGCCAAGCTCCTCATTCGTGCGACACCTTTCTCTACTGGAAGCACCAGTTGGGCAGGCTCTGGCTTGACATATTAGTAATGAAATGTGTTTTGATTTGCTCTGCTGTTATGGAGTTTCTAGAAAACTACTTCAGAGACATGAAGAAGCTATGTAAAACACATTCTGGATCCCAGATATTATGGTTTATATGAAACTTTCACAGTTTTGGAGATTGCCTGCTTAATTTTTGAATAAGTAGACATGGCTGTGCTATGTTCATCTTTACGGATCTCTGCTGGGAACGCATCAGCATAGTCTTTCCCCATTTCCCAAAGGAAGTCTGTGGTTGATTGCCGCAGTGCTTGTGTGTCCACATTGAGCAGATAACAGCAGGGCTCTGTTTTTGGGCTTACTTCCACCTGTATTAAATACAATTATTCACTAAAGAAATTAAATAAACCATTCCTTAGCCATAGTAAGGTTTTGAAACGTACAATGCATCCCCAGGGAGAAAGTAATCAGATTTCCTGCCTGTACAGTAATCAAGTGTTTGCACACAAATATATTACTTTAGCAAGTCTGTCTGTCTGTCTGCATTGTGCCAGGCATTAGCACAGTAATGAATGTTTGAGGCAGATTAAAAAATAAAAAAAAAAAAAGCTCTTTATATGAACTTGGTGTTTATTCTATGGAAATCCAGAGAAAGTCTTCAGAAAGGTTGACCTTATTCTGGAACCGAATTTTTCAGTTTTGAATAACAACAGCAGCTTTTTTTGTTACTTAAGAAAACAAAAGAAAATCCTCCAGTAAAAAGTATATTTAAAAAAAAAATAGAAACTAGTAATCATTTCTGTGCACATTGTCATGTGATACTTTGTCTTTTTTTTTTGTTTAATAATACATGTCTTCATTGCTTCAGTCTTCCAAGCATGTCTCATGTATGATTATCTGTGCTTGTATTTACACCAGCTCTGTATGAAAAGGTAAAGTTTGTGTTACTTGTTACAATACTCCTTTTGTTTAAATAACATGAGAAGCATGACTTTTTGAAAAGGATGTTGAAAAAGGAGCTAGCAAGACTATTTTGCTTAAGCAAAAGCTGAGACAGGCATTGAAGTGCTGTATTTACCGTGCGACACTTGCTGGGTCTGTAGAATAAATGCTGTACCTTCAGGCTTTGCTGACATCACATTTTCTGAGGTGTTAAGTGGTTTATGGTTGTAGAATAGTTTCTAGTTGCACATCCTGGAGAACCTAGGAGCTTTTTTCCCACTGAGGTGTTTTAAACCATCTGGATTTTTAGTTCATTCTGCAGCTCAAGACATCTCAGCTTCTAGTATACTTGAGGAAGGTGAGCCCACAAGAGATTAGACACAAAGGTGAAATATGTATTAATTTTCCCCAAATTCTGTTGAAAAACATCATTTTGCTTCCCTTTTCTCCCCAGAGGAAAGTGGAAACCAAATTGCATTATACAGAAGCCAATTACTTTTCTCTGTTGCTCAAAAGAGAGGAGGGTTCCAATGAAGGGAGAGAGGTTTTCATGTCTTCGAACTGTTAGGTTGAGATGTAGGGAGACTGTGGTCTCCTCTTGTTGTGGCCACCCAATGTATCCCTACAATCCCTGCTTGCTCACTCTTCATCTCTCTCCTCCTAAGGTGGTCCAGCATGGCAGAGAGGGAAGCAGAGAAACTGTTGTTTCAGTGAAAAACAGAAAATATTGTTTTGTGGTGCTCCTAACATTTATGTGTCACTTTATCTTCTCCCTTCTGGTGTGGGTTTTTTTTTGGTGGTTTTTTTTTTTTTTCTTCAGTATTTACTGAGTGCCCTCTGATTTCCCCCTCTGCCATCCCCTTCAGACCTGTTAACTTGATCCTTTAAATTCATGCCAGCAGACATTGCTCCATCCTTACTGTCAAGAGTGTTTATTGCAGACATTTCCTCATGGTGTTTAATCTGCATAAATGTACTTCCATTTAATTCATCTCTGTTTTGTTGTTAGTAATATCTTTATGCTGTTGTCATCTCGATGTATCTGTCCTATCACTGTCACTAATGTTCTTCTCAATCTGCACGCAGGAAATGTTTGCAGTCATCCTGGTCCTTGAACATAAGGCAATGAGATAGCTAAAGTGACACACTTCATTAGCAACTGGTATTTGTTGATCCCTCTTAAGCTGTTTTCTAAAGAGTTTTGTCATTGTTTTGTTTCCATCAAAAGAAAAAAAACACAGGGAGAAAAATCTTTGTTTCCCACTGATTTGTCTCTGTTCTGTTTAATTAGTTGAGCAAGTGTGCAGGTTTTGGAAAATGGTCTTTAAAGCAGAATGCAGCTCATTTTTGGCCAAAAATGGCACAAAAATTTTGGCACAAAAATGTGCCATCAACTTGAGACAGGGTTTGCATTGGATATGTAAGAGTCCTCCAGAACTGTTAGAACCACACTGTGTGTGTTACTCAGGACTAGGGATGTCATCTCAGCTGTAAGCTTCTCTGTATGTGTCTACCTCTCATGACCTCTCTTCCTTCCCTAAAAAGTTTAACTGCTTTTGAAAGGGTGTGAGTGTCACGGTTTGACATCACAGCTGTTTCTGGGAAGGAGGAAGAGGCTGTAAAGATGACTTCAGTAAGTAATTGCTTGAAACTCTCCCCAGCTCTGAGCCAGACTCACTGCTGGGACTGAGCCAATTAGACACCTTCACGTTCGCTTTTTAAGAAGCTGGAAGAGGAGGCTTCCTCCTGTTTCTTCCTTCTTCTCTCCCTTCTTTTCCGGCTGATGGTGGTGAAAGGAGGTGGAAGTGAAAGAGAAGATAGAGATATCGGGAGCAGTGAGCTGGATTTGGGAAGAAAGGAGGGATGTGGAAGGGAGATCTTAAAGTGCTGGTTGTAATTCTCTCATCATCCTACTCACTTTTTGCTTCTGTTCTGTTTCTTGTAGGTAGAAGAATAAACTTTCCTACTTTCCTCTCCAAGTCGAGTACTGGAGTCTGTTTTGCCCAGAACATTAATTGGCAAAGAGCCCTCCCTGCCCTTGTCTTAATCCAACCTTGCTTATCTTTTTACTCCCATTTTGTTGGGGTCTTTGCCATCCTAATGAGAGTCGGTGTGAATATGGGGCACCGAGCAAGAGGTTTTCATGGTACTTCTTTGCTAGCTGGGCCAAACCACAACAGAAAGCAAAATCTCCAGTGTTCTATCCCCCATGGTTACAGGGACATACTGAACGGGTACCTGCTTTTCAAGTGAATGAATTCAGCATAAAAGAAGCTATGAAAAGGACAAATTTCTGTTGTGTAACGTGCAACTTTTACTCTACCTATCCTCCTTTTTCAAGTAGTCCTGGCACATGTGTAGTAAAAGAAGCAGAAATCTGTTATATTACTCTTTCTGATCACCTAGACCCATTTCTGTTTTTTTTTGCTTTTTCTTTGAAATGTTTCAGACAGGACTATTGCATTGTTAGGTTCTGTCTGAAGGTAAGAAAAATAAACCTGAAGAGGAGCATGAGAAGAATATACTTTTTATGCTGTAAAATATATTTGTAGCTCTGCAATTACTCTTTTGAAAACTGAATAGGTGATATGTCTGGGACTGATAATGGCAATTCAGCCAAAGCCTGTGGCCGAAGAAGAGGCAATCATTACTTTTGTCCAGGGGATGCAGGAGCTGAGTGAGTATCTACTGAAGGTGTGCACGATCATGGTCCAGTTTAGATCCCCTGAAATCTAAGAAATTGTCCACATTTGTATCAGATGAAGACATCTCTGTGAGCTAGCAGAAAGGCTGCTTGCTTTTCAAGTGCTTCTTTTTTGCATGCATGAATTATGTTTTTCAAAGCAAACAAAATCAAGTGAAAAGTAGGTGAGTTGAGCACTCAAAGCAGTCTTGAAATTAAGGTTTCCATGCTTTTTTTTTTTCTTGCTACCTCTCTTCATACTTAGGTAGATAATTTCTGTACTCTATCTTCAAATTTCTTTATTTAAAATATACTTATGTTTTAAACTTCAAATATATGCACCAGACAGTCTTTGGCATGTGTTTTTGCAAGAAGTAGGCTATAGATCAATTCAGCTATGATAAGCGTAAAAAGAAATGACAGACTGGATTAAAAATGATTGTAACTTATTAATGAGCTGGATCAGCAGAGACTGTATACAATATACTTAAGTGCAGTATTTTGAACTATAGATTCGTGTTGAACCATATATGCTCCCATAATACACCCAGGGAAAAACTTGCAATGTAAAATTGTTGTAGTTATTTATACATTGACTACTAATGTAACCAATATAGTTATTTGATCCTTTTGACAAAGGAAAATATTCTTTGTGAAATTGTCTGTAGATGGAAACATACAGCATTTTCTGTTCAGTTGAGATAAATGGATCATCCTCTTATTTCTTCGTGAGCTTTTGTCATAGGTGCTGTGTAGCCTGGAAAGGAACAAACCCGCTCAGATCCTTTCATTTCATAGAACTGGTTTCCTGAAGTGTCAGTGCAAAGACTTTTTTTTCTTTTAATCTATTCTTTTGTAAATCTGTGATACTTTTGTCATCTTTTCTGTTTGTCTGTAAATGAGAGTTTTTTTTTGAACTGCCTGCATTTCTTTCCCATAACTTGCAGACAAAGAACTAAGAAAAGACCAGGTCTCAGCAAGAATTAAATCTGAAAAATAGCTACAGTGCGTGACTTGTTCCAAGATCAAAACCTCCTCATATCTATAAATAATAAACAACCAGAAAAGAAAGAGTCATTTCTATTGGAGACTTCAATATCTTTAGGAAAGTTCCTGGCAAATTTTCTAATGTATCTTTTTTCTAGTTCTAAATAAAGAAGTCCATTTTACTTGCATATTGGCAAGTTCAGTGCCAAAACGGTACAAAAATATAAAGAGAAACATGATCACAGCTTTCAGTTTGTTGTAGTTTCTTAATTCAAATGATATGAAGACACAAATCCCATTGCACCTATATTTCCGGTAGAGACTTCCTAGGTAACACATTTTTGATTGAATTAATATACAATAAAGGCTGTGAAAGCTCTTCTAATAAACGTACTGCAGAAAATACACAGCCATCTCATTTTTAACTCTACAGTTGTAACATAACTAGGTGAAGATGAGAAACTTGAGGTGGTTTAAGTGTTGGCTTTCAAGAGTGAAACAACTCTCCTTTTTGCTGGAGGAAATAGTAACAATTGCAAGGCCACAAATAATGTCTCGATTCCACAGGAAGGAAGCCGATCCAGTTTGTATCCAGAGGAAAGAAGACAACTAGAAAGGTTGCAGTTGGCTGTCAGTAGCTACAGATGCTGCTCATGTGGCTGCCTTTGTCAAACTTCCACGTCAGGTGAACTTCTTCACTGTATAATATTTTCATCCTAATAAATTAGGTGCCCTTATTCCAAGGGGATTGCAAGTTCTGTTTTAGCAAAGGGACAGGTGGGAAAAGAAATGCTTCTTGTACCCTATAACCACAAGTAACTGGTGGCTGTGCAGTTTTCTGCCAAAGCTTTCAAATCCGTTTGGCCATGGCGGAGGGATTGTCACGATGCTCACAGCAGATCAGTGTGAGATTTTAAACCTTTCACTTTATACAGACTCTCCTAGAGCTCTGATTGTTGAGTGATGTACTTGCTGTGAAAACCACCATCCCTACAGTATCACTTGACTGGTTTTTTGACAGGTTAGTTTTTTTTTTTTCTTTTTTAAGTTCAGTACCAAGTGACTACTAGAAAAAATTCCAATGAATACAAAAAACATTTTTAGCTGAATGTTGCCCATATAAACCAGATAAGTCTTGCTCTATCTGTGTCAAGATCACGTAGGTCCCATTTACTCTTTGTTGATATTGGAGAGAAAGCGAGTCACTGGATTGAATTTGCTGTCCACAGAAACCAGCTTTCAGTATTTCATTTTTTTGTTAGCATAATTCATTGTCTTACGCTTGAATGCTATTTAATAGATGTGTTCATTTATTCTGATAAACCATGTTTTTTTTTTTTTTTTTTTTTTTTTTTTTTTTTTTTCTCCAGTCAAGGCCCAAAGACAATTTGGTAAGCATCTTCAGTCTGACAGAGCTCTCAAGCCTATTCTTCCCATGTGCAGCTCGGGTGTCTCTGACATCAACTATTTGCATGCCATGAGTCAAGCCCCCAAAATGCTACATGTTGCATCCAGTGTGCAGTTAAAGTAATGAGAAAAAGCAGTATCTGCATGGGTATTGTGAGTTTCTATGGGGTTTTTTTCACCCAGAATAATATGAAAACATGACTAGAAAGTGCGTTGTCACTTGTGATCAAAGTGGAGTAAAGTTTATGGTGGATGGCTATGGCTCTTGCAAAATTCTCCAGTGATTTGTTCTTAAATTAACGGTGCTTTATGAGTTAAAACAGAAATTAAAGAAAGAAATATAAACTAAACATTTCAACAAGGTCAATATGTTTCTAACAGAAAGGATTGATGGTGGAATCTTATTTTCCATACCTTTTCTGAGAGGCCTCAAAATTTTCCATCCTGCTACGGTAAGGAGTTAGGGAGCTTTTATTTTTGGCTGTGTTTTTTCTTCAGACAGCTTTTCTTTTCCTCTCTTCTATGGGGTGCAGTATTTTGTGAGGTGTTTTGGTAAATTATTTGAAACTGCTTACACTAGCAAGAGCATTTTCTCTCAGTATCTCATGTGTTTCTGCTGCACTTAGTTGTAGAGTTTGGTTTGACCAAACCCAAGGCAAGGCAAGGTAAGGTGATACAGCCTTGTTGAGACACTGAACATTTGTGGACTGTTGTGTACTACTTTTTCCCAATGAGACTTGCTAGACACAGATGGAAGGTTTTCTAATTACATGAGTTATTGCTACATTCAAGAGTATCAAGTTGGGACAGTTGGGGTGCATACTTGTTTTAAAGATTTTTGGAACAGGAAGAGTCCAAGTGATGTAAAAGAACAGCTTGACTTTCTGTTTTTTCAATACTCTGTTGATGGAAGGTCAAGAGCATCAACATTTGGATTCTTTGTTTTGATTCTCGCTCCTTCAATAGTGTTGTATATGCAAAAGCAAACCTCAAAATTTCATGGTATAATTATAATATGATATGAAATATATATTGACATAAAATTAAAGCACTTTTTCTTCCTTGAAAAGCATACTGACCTTATTGTTAAAATGAAAGCTTTTCACTCATTTTCCTGATAGAAAATTTGAAGCTTGCTTTCTTTTCTTTTGATCTGGAGCTAATTTTCTCTGAGAAACTTTTCAGCTAATTACCTTTCTCCTCACACCACTTTTCATGAAAACCTGAGTCTACCTTACTGTTCTGGGATGGGGGGAAATCTTGAATTTTAGAAATAAGCTTTCCATCTGTAAGGACATAGTGTATCTTACCTGGGAATGATGTAATCTTCTGGGGATAGTGGGAGAGATGGAGGCAGAAGGCCCCAAGAACCTTGGCTATTGCTGAAAACTTCTAAGTGTCTTTCAAGTCAGGCAGGTGTTGCTGTCATTACAAGAAGACTTCAGTTTATTAAAATGAAATGAAGGCATAGGTGAGCTGGCTACATGCAGACTTTTGTGGTTGAACTCTGTGTTCACTACAAATTAAGCACATAATAACAGTAATACCTCTCAATAGAAGAAATCCACACCTTATTGAGATCCTGAGTAGTCTAATTTCCTTACCAGTTTTTTTTTTTCCCCATGGATTTGTTAACAGTATTATTAAATGGTCTCTTTAAAAAAGTGGCTTAGTGAAATAAAATGGAATGATCTAAATTCATATATGAGATGGTGCCTGTAGCAAAGGCTTGTGGAAGCACTAAAGTTAGAATTTGATAGGAAATAATATGTTTGGTAGAATTTTGCTCTGAACTTTAGAATTTAATGTAAAAGTTTCTAAAAGAAACTAATTATAACTTCCAGATCAACCCTGACAGCGTGAATAACCAGGGTTTTCAAGGAGAAAATGAGAACATTATTTTGGAACAATTGATATATGTGACCATGAAAGTATTTTTCTTTCCAGTTGTGTAAATAATGGGTACTGAAACTTGAATTTCCTCAGTTTTTCATGGCTGTGTCATGGTGATCAATACTCTCTAGGTGCTTTTTAGCAAATGATATGAGAAGCAATATATCTGAATATTCTGTAAACTGAAGAGAAATAAAATGAATATTCAATGACATTTTATAACCTTTAAACTGTAAACTTTAATCGTTCTTGAATGTTGTTCCTATTGTTCTAGATGATATAGTGCAATAAAATGTTTTATTTCAGCCCTATTTACTTAAGCTGTTGTTTATATCTAGCAGATAGTCCAGTTCATAAAAGAGCAAGGTGCTGTAACCTTGCTTGAGGGCATTGCCATCTCCCCTGAGAAAAAACCCCAACCACAAAACAAACAATATTTTCCTTTCTCAACTTGTGGTTAAGCAGAGCATAGTTATACATAGTGTAGAATCCAGAAACTGTCCAACCTGCAGCAAGTCCAAGCATGCCAAATTATCACAACTTTTCTTAATAAAACATAGCAGCAGAGCAAGAAGCACAAATAATATTTATTTTTAAACAAAACTTTTCTTTAGCTCTGTGCTCTTCAAAGTTAGCATTTGATGGATTCTTCAAAGCTGGCACTTGATGGAGTGTTACAGGAAGGTTGTCTGTTGCCAGTGTATCCTTTCCCATCTACAAAAACATAAAAAAAAACCCAAATTTCCTTCTCTGCATCAGAGGTGAAATCATGTCCAAGCAACAGATTCTGAAGTTTCACTTGTGCTTTTTTTAATTATTTTCTTTTGCTCTAAGACAACAATTAGGAATTAATTTTGAGTCTTTTTTTTTTTCCTTTCTGAAAGCTAAACCATGATTGGATTCTTAATTATGATTCACCCCCCTTCATTTTGCTGTTTAATACCTCTTACTGCTTTTACTTGTTACTATTAAGTGCGTTTGAAGGACACCTTCTCCACCTTCATTTACAGAGATAGATAATTTTGCTCAACTCATAAGGTGTCTGTGATTTATTTGTAACAGCCTCTAATTTTGTGAGCAACAAATTGGATTACCACTGTGTTTTTCTAACGTTAGTCTTGCTGGCTATTCCATCTTGGTTGTGTGATGGAAAACAGGCATAAAATACAGATATTGTCCTCTATTAATTTTCTTAAATCATTAGAAGGTTGTGCAGAGAGCAAGGGGCAGATCTCCCTTAGAAGCTTGATATCCAGTACAACATTTCTTTTAGCTGGCTGGTGCCATCAAGGTATGGTTTCAGCTTCTGTCTCTGCTTTTCTTTCTTTTCTACTTACTGTAGCCCTGTAAGAATGAAGTCCCTGACAACTCAGATTTGTTCTGTTTGCTCTGAGCATATTAAGCAGGAGTTGGTCTGATACAACTGAGCAAGAATTGCAGGTGATCTGAGGTGTTACGTTAGGGGGGGCAAAATCTCTTAAATATTCTACTGCTTCTGTGGTTCATATTCACTATCCAGTGAAAATGGATATCGAGCTTTCTGCAGCCCTCTGTATATGCCAAGCCAATAACGTGTGCAACCCAAAATCTGGTTCTTAAATATAATTTTGAAGCTTTTTGTCTTTCTTTGGGCTTTTCAAAATCTTTCAGTTACATACCCTGTTCCCCTTCCACCCCTCCCCCCCGCCTCCATTCCTTCTGCTTTTCTTTGGGAAATCTTCATGCTTGCACTTGACATAAGAGAAAGGATTACAGCTTTATAGGTAGTAACACATAGCAACTGTTTCCAGATTGTTTGATACCACCAAAGAACTGCTGTTAATTTTAGTCCAAGTATATTCCTTGTTAAACGCCTCCTTTCTTCTGCTAAGGAGCATAGAAATTGTTAGTTTATTGTAAAAAATAAGAATTTTAAATTACTTCTCGATGGTAAAGCTGTGGAGCAAAAATCACATGCTGGTCTTACATAATGGAATTATTCTGATTTACAGTGCTGTGATTGAAATCAGGATCAAATATTTTTTTAATTTTAGGGAGTGGAATTGAAAATGACATGTCAGCTTCTGTTGTGGCACTTTTTTTCCCCCCAGTTGTTTAAATGCACAGAGCAGATCTTAATCACACTGAATCCTGAAACTACACTAAAATATCCACATGCTTTTGGGCTACCTCTTCACAGGAACCCCGTAGCACATAAGAATTTTTCCATTTTTTACCTTTAAAATGTCATTTAGACATTAAATATTGTGGTGTTTTGATAAATGAAAGTGATGTAAAGATTTACACAAAACCTCAGAACGTTTCATTGGAACAAGCTACTGACGTTACTAGTAAATGACAATCTAGGTGCCTTAGTGAGCTTGAAATTTTGTGGCAATTTGCTTTGCAGTAATTAAGCATACATGAAGATACAGTCTTCCTTTAATTTGTTAATATCCAAGTCTTGAAAATGAGTACAAATGTACTAAGTCCTGCTGGTTGGCCACAGCGTTGCCTTGTTTGGACATAAGCACTGAACACTTCTGCCGCCATTTCCTGCCAATGGTTCTTTATCAACACACATAAGGAAAAGAAATCAGATATCTTTCTCTTCCTGCATCTTTGGCAACTGTATATGCAAACCATGTATCCCCTCTGTGGCCAGGAATTGCTGGAGCAAATTTTTGCTTCCTTTGCTGTGGGAATGCTTATTTTTTGCAAAGATAACTGGTGTATTTTGGGCTGATGCCACATGGACACACTTCTGCAGGATGTCCTGCTCATTTTCATTGTATGCAATAACTGCAACACCCTAGGACCTGCAAGTGGTTTTAGTTGCAAAGTACTACAGTAACTGTAGTGTTAAAATGTTTTTCTGGCTGCAGAGTCAGCTGTCTCCAGCTCAGGAAAGGTTGCAGCAGCTTCCTGGAGAACCTGAATAAAAACCTTATTGATTTACTGTAAAATAAACAAAGCAAATGTCAGAAATGCCCTTTAGTCCTATTTGTTGTTATTTTAAAGCTTATTTAGGTATATACATAACAGAGTTTATACAATTAATTTGCTAAAATATACATGACACAAACCTCTTGGAAAGCTTTCACGGTTATGTGACTGTCTCAGTGTAGGTGGAAAAAAGTCTGGACTTAAATATGTAATTAGTTAAAGAAGAATAAATTATTAGTTCTGGCAAGAGCTATACGGTGGGCTTATTATTTCAGAGGATCTTTGGAGGAAAATAATGATGCCATTTTTAGTTGCTTTGGAATAAATGCAATGATGAATTTTGTTGGCAATGTTTGGGTTGTTTCTTTCCAGCTGCTCTTTCAAAGACAGTAGGCATGATCCAAGGCAGAGACTAGTGTTAGTAGTGAGTTGGTTTGTATTGCTACATCCTAGCATTTTTTTCCTGGTTTTTGTGTTTTGGTGTTTTTTTTTTTTTTAAATAGCATGAATGTCTTGTCTAAAATGGGGATGTTACCTGGGTGCTTCTTTTATTTCCCCCTCTTTGAGAGGCTGCATGATACTTGAAAACACTTTACATTTGCTGTGAGGAAAATTAATGGTTTCTAAATGTGTGTGAGTCTCACCAAGAAAGCCTTGGAAGCCCTGCTGCTGGTAAAAGTGAGTGTTAGGCATCTATTTTCCAACAGTGTGAACTTAATTTGCTTAAAGTGTTCTTTTTTTCCCCCTCCTATAATTTCTTTCTGTCATAGTTGATATGGAAAATGGTCTCTCTCTGATGCAATCTAACCTCTCAGAGGTATTATAAAATACAGTGCCTTTGCTCTTCTGTGTATCTATGTATGTTACATCTATGCATACTCCTAAAGGCACCATTTCCATATGGCTGCCAATATTGCTGTGAATTGTTTGCAAACCACACCTGAATAAATTAAAAGGATTTTAGAATTATTCATCAAGTTGATAAGGTGAACAACTTTAAAAGATGAGAATCTCTTTTCTTCTCTTTTGAAGGCACCAGGTAACTTACCTGCAGTGTCTTGCTGTACTGTTTATGTTTGTCAGGCATCCACTGAGGTTAAGCTGTGCAGGTGCTATCGATGCTCTTGGGAGCTGTGGAGGTAAATCACGTCCAGCTGTCTGCAAGGAGGAAAAAAAAACCCCTATTCTGTCCTCTCAGCTTCACTGACACCTTTTTTTGCTTTTCTGTTTTAAAGATAAAAAGAAGGTAACTCTTATGATAGACAGTGAGAAAGGGATCTCGCTTTGATCTTCCTTTCTTCCTCTTCCTCTTTGTACTGGCAGAACGCGATCGTTGCAGAGAGATGCCACCTCCACAGCTTGTGCTCTGCTCCTGTTTTGTAGGTGGACTGCTAAACCGTGGGCTTCACAACTGTCACATTCATCTGAAGCTTATGATGCTCCCTGCCACTTGTAGACCTCCCTTATCTTACAGAAGACAAAAGATTGAACTTAGGAATTTGCTCCCAAGTACTTGGGTGTGAGCCAGGTTGTGATAATGAAGTAAATGTGTTTGAGGCTCATGAGCTGAACAGGGCTGGCTGTAAAGTGCATGAGATGCCAGAGAACCCAAGAATTTACAGGGTTAGACAGTAGTTTGGGCTCTGTAGTGGTGCAGATACTATAGAGCTGTGAGATTGTGCTTACCACAGCTTACAAAAAAGGCCCCAAATGACAGAAGAGAATAACAAGACAGATGACAACATCTCAAGGCAAAGTCACTTCAGCTTGAAGTGCAAGACAAGGCAAAATAGTATTTTGAAACAGTTTTCCAAATGTTCCGTATCAAAAAGATACTGATATAGTTTTTTTTTTTTTCCTGTAGGAAGGGAGTAGTAGCAAGTAAAAAGCATTTGATGGAAAATTTCATCTTGAAGCACAGCAGAGTACTCTCCGACAGTTATAGGTCAGGATAGACATTTTAAACTGTTTTGTTTCCTTGCTTCTAAAACCCATTAGTCCATGAAGCTTCCCTTTCTGAAAGATTTCCTTTTGCTTCTCTTTGAGCCCTGCAAGAACATATACGTATCACTTTTTCTGATTTGAACACAGATGACATGTTGCTGGTTAATCTTGCAACAAAACTGACTGGTAGCAGCTGCAGTTTGCCCCATGATTGTGATGGTCAATGTCTTCACAGTGTTGAAAGAGTTTTGGTGCAGTGTGCTCTGGTAGGTCCAGACTTAAAATGAAGAAGTAATTAGATCTTAAATAAGCTTAGCTGTTCTTTACAAGCCTGTGTTTTGAGGTAATTCAGTTTTCCCAGCCTTCCTGGATATGGAGAAGCGCAATTTTCCTGTGCGTGGATGTCTAGGAGTCAAGGTGAATAGCTGTCTGTGGTCTGTAACTTGAATTACACAGCCTTTAATTAGCAGCACTACTCCAGGAGGGCTTTTTTTTTCTTTACGTCTCCTAAAGGAAACCAAGGAAATTTTAATTTCTGTGCAAAACTTTCTCTCAGTTCCTTGGGCGCCTGAGGAAGGTGTCTCTACTGGCTGAATCTGCTGTTGGTGGCAGTGTTTAGTCCCTAACAGCCACTAGCAGAAATAAAATAGAATATACTGAACCCTTTTAGCAATTACCAGTTTCGAATCGGCCAAGAAATGAGAGCTAATACCATCTATATTTTAAAAAATACCAAGGGACCTTTAATGAGACATTAGACTCTTCTCTCATCCTGCCAATGGCTCTTCCTAGCGTTGCTGCCAGTTCCCAGCTGCTACTGGGACAGATTCAAAGGGACAAATCTAATTTGCTAATTTACAAATACCATGCCCTGAAAAACATGGGATGCTTGGAAGACGTCATCTCCTTAGCTCATATAATGAATTGTATTTGGCAAGTTTAGAAGATAAATTAGCAGTGGGAAATACCAGTAGTCCCTCTGCAAAGCATAATATTGGGCTGAGTTATTTGTTGCATTACCAAATTGTTTCAAAGGTAATAGATTTCAGCTTAAAACCTGTGTTGTTTGAATCTTATGAGTTTCAGGTGCAGCTTTAAGTTACACTAAGTTTAGCAGCAACATCCAAGTTTCTGTTTCCTTCTCTGGGCCTCATTCTTTCAAGCAGTATTTGATGTCAAATTTAAGCAGGCTTGCTTGTTCTTGCAGACATCAGCATTAGGTGAAGATTTTTATGGCAATGGCTTCCTTCTGTCTATCTAAAATTCTATCTAAAAGCACAAGGGAGAGACTTCTCATTTCTTACTCATGGGAATGGGTTCAGATATCTTCAGTTTCCAAACCTCCAGTATCGCTGATTTAATTATTTTCCAGCACCGCTGTATGGTGGCAGGAGAGATATAACCAAAAAAAAAAGAATTTTTCATGGTACCGATGCTCTGGGAGATACATTGTAGGTGCCACCATTCTTTTCTCCTTTTCTGTCATCCTTTGCCTTCGTAATAATTTTCTCGGTGCATGAGGCAGAACAGATGAGATATGTTCCTTCTAACCTTTACAACTGAGGAGGAGTTTGTCACAGACCAAGTGCAATCTTTTGTGTCCCTGGCACATGCTGTGGGGTCAAACTATCATGTAGGAAACCCAAGATTTGATAGCACAGCTTCTAAAAGAATGAGAATATAGAGGATACTAACTTTCTGTTGTTTACCTGAATTCTATCATTGATTTCTTTGTTTCTTAGCTAAGATACCTTGTTATTGAGCTCAGGGCACGTTGGAACCTAGGACTGGCACTTTATAACGAAATCAAGGGTATTGCAGGCAGGATCCCCTCCATGTGATCCCCCATCTTTTTTCTTTTTTTTTTTTTTCCAGAAAAAAAGCATAAATTACATTTTAGATCATAACTGAAGTAGAATAATATGAAGCCTTCTGATGAAGCCTGGAGTCTTTTCTTCCTCAGGCTGGCTAAGAGATAGGTGTCCATGAGGAGGACAAGTATAGATCTCTGTCTAATGATATGATGGAGTAAATTAAAGGAAAGATGGTAGAAGAAAACTGAAAGGGAGGAATGTGGTTCGGTGATGCTGAGTTTCTATGTGGGTGTCCAGACCACTGAAAAAGAGGATACCCAGTATTAAAATAATCAGATTAAGAGCTGTTTGTTTGTTGTTGTTTTTTTAACACTGATGACAGTTTTTTTTCTTTCATCTAACTTCTGAAAACTTTTCCATGGAGATTATCTATGGCATAATGACAGTTTCTATTGCGATTTACTATTTAGTCAATGCTTAAATCAATAGTAACCCATTGATACTAGTTAATTGTATTTTAAATTATTACTAACATCTGCTTAAGAAAAATGAAGGCTCTGAGGAAACCTTATAGCTGCCTTCAGGTACCTAAAAGGCCCAACAAGACAGTCAGAGACATTTTACAAGGGTATGTAGTGATAGGACAAGGAGTGATGGCTTCAGACTGAATGAGGAGAGATCTAGATGAGATATTAGGAAGAAGGTCTTCCCTGTGAGTGTGGTGACGCACTGGGACAGGTTGCCCAGAGAGGCTATGGCAGTGTTCAAGGCCAGCTTGGATGGGGCTTGGAGCAACCTGGTGTAGTAGAAGATGTCCCTGCCCAGGGCAGGAGAGATGGAACTGTATGATCTTCAAGGTCCCTTCCAACCCAAACCATTTTAAGATTCTATGATCTTTTCTGTATGACAATTGCCTAAATTTCTGCTTCTAGACTACTGGTTGGTTGTTACATATGGGCTCCTTCATGATATCTAGATATGAGTTTGATATGCTTTAAATGTGAAAATACATCTATTTGTAATTTTGTTGTTTCCTGGTGGGTTTTTTGCATGTGTAGCATTAACATGCAGTGAGTGTTTTGATTGTTCTGGTTTTAGCAGTTGAACTGTTCTTGCCATGACCTGGTGGGACACTACTTTCTGTTCAAATTTCAACCACTACATTTCCTTTTAAAAGCAGTTTGTTGCCAGCATGTGACAAATAAGGCAAAGAACAACCTGACAGGTTTTAGTATCTTCTCTCATTTTCTGCTCAGAGGTGACCAATACACTTTTCTTTCCTTATTTTTCCCCCTTTTTCCACTTTTTCTCAGTGAATTACTGTAATTCAATTTTGGGCTTTATTGAATTCATAGCTATTTAAAGAACTAGATAAGCCAGATGTTGAGAGGTATACTCTGGGTTGCCCTGTAAATCTTGTAAATATCTGGGGGGAAAAAAAAAAAATCTCTGAGTATCAGTAAATAATGTTTTTGTTTACTTTAACAGGGTAAAATTGCATGGAAAATCTTTCAGTAAAGTGGCACAGAGGAAGATCTAGTTCTTAGGTAAAGAGCCTGTTTGGAGTTATTCCTCATTTTTTTTTTTTTATTTTCTATAGAACAGCATTCCTTAGTCCTCATGAAACATCTCCAATGTGCCTACTCTTCAGAGCATAACTGACAGATGAGTCCCATGAATTTCATCATTGATGCAGTTGTGTTCTTCACCTCTGTGTTTTAGTATCTGCAGTCTGTCACTACATTTTGCTCTAATTTCTCTTAAAAAAGAAACAGACAATAACCAAAAAAACATCGGTGGCTTTTATTGTTATTAAACATATTAAGTCACAAACAATAGAGAAGATGTGCTGTTGTTTACCCACAGGCAGTTGAACACCAAGTGCCTTGCAGCAAGACAGCAGTCAGGTGAGAGTGCTAATAGAGGACTTGTTTGCTCTGTAACTTTTGGCATGAATTCTATATAAAGACTATAGCTTTCATTTTTGTTTGCCAGACCTACTCTGTCAGGGACAGAATAATGCCAGTGGGGACATTGTATTGAGTGAGCCCAAAACTTAACAGCAGTGAGTGACGTAGCATGTACAATCTCACACTGTCTTCATGCATACAGTGGCCTTTTAATATTCTGGCATATTAAATAGAGCGAGGAGAGGATTTTTTTTTTTATCTATTGCAGACTCTGGCCAACGTAGTCGATGTAATTCCCCTCTCCGACCGTTTCCCAGGCAACCAGTGCACAGCTACAGCAATAAAATACCTGCGCCCTGTCCCTCTTTGAAATTCTAAAAATATTATAAAATAAGACATGAACCTATGTGGGAAAAGCTTATAGCATAAATAGTTTATTAAGCAGATAGGCTCCTTTAACTCACACAGTGGGGAAGAGCGGCAGCACTTGTGCAGCTGATGTCCCTTTGCTGTTCGTACAAGGGGTGGATGTCAGCTGTGTAAGTGCAACGATCTCTGTCATCGTGGGCATGCTTGTGTTTTGCTGAGTTGTTTTCACCAGATGAGGAGAAAGTGTTTGTGTAGTCATACATTTAAAGAAGAAATAGTCTTTAATAGTCTATAAGTTGGAGGTACAACAGATGGTGGTAGCTTTTTCAGGTCTTATTTCATGGTTCTTGCAAAATGGCTAATACAAACCCTTGTCAGCAGCTTATGCTGAGGGCATTTTCATGTAGGAGTGTTGTTGCTATGCCCACAAGTTGGGAAGGGGACATTTCTGCTTAGCTTTCTTCCTCTGGCAGACACTGCCGAGCTGGCTGCATGAGTTTGGGATTTCAAGTGTCGGCCCAGAAGTGGCATCTCTAGTTTAGACATTCAGGGTCTTAGTACCTGACCCGTATGGGTAAGAAAGAGACAGCTTTTGTTTTCATGCTCACTTTCACTTTTTATTTTTGTAGTTGTGGTGGATGTTGGAAATAACTCTCTTGTTTTGAAGGGAACATTTCTTCCATGAGCAAATTAAGCCTTATCTAATGGGCTTTTTATCTTTGTCACTGGCAAGGTCCTGTCTTGACAACCTGTCCAGTAAGGCTGATGAATCATTTCAGTTCAAGCAGCACCTAAGGGGTGTTAGTGCATGTCCATTGAACCTCTTCACTTCTGCTGTAGTGAATATAACAGTCATTTATCTGTGGCCACTGACAACTGAGAGCCCGTGTGCCCCCTACTCCTATGTGGTTTTTGCAGGCCACCATGCAGCTAATGAAGTGACAAGGAAGGACGACAGTGTGACAGTAGCAGAAAATGTACTGCAGATTGATTACAGCACAGGGAATTTGTATGTGCCAGACCTACGAGTGCAACAGAGAGAAAAGATAGTGTTTCTATTTGTGCTGCAACTTTGGAGAAGAGAGTTTGTGTGCTTGGGAGAAGAGAGCTGGTACACTGAGAAGAGAGTTCTGTGCGGACAGAAGAGATGGGTGCCTGATAAATTGCAGCTTCTTGGCACTGTTGGTGTTTCTCACTGACAGCTTTTCTCTTTCCCTTGGGGAAAAGTCTTGCTCAGATCCTCCTGGGAAAAGAAATACTCTAGAAGAGGTCCCAGGCAAGGTAAATTGTGTGAAGGCTTGTACCAAGTAAGAATTTTATCTGGATTTGCTTATTGAGAGGTCCACAAAATGCTTACCCAAAGCATTAATGAAGGCAATCAGTGAGACTTTGGGTTTTGTAGCTGCTACTTTTTTTTTTTTTTTTTTTTTTGTTTTTTTATGTCTGAGCTTTCCGCTTGGCAGCAGGGGGTGGATTGCTTTTAAACAGATGATCAATCAACTTAAGTAGCCTTCTTGACGGCACCTTCATTATTTTTTCGTCAGTCAAATCATACCCTGTTATTAAAAGAAGAGTAGCAAGAGGGTTTGGAAAATCATTACCCACAACTCCTCTTTTTGAGAATTTCTACTTTAAACAGGAAATAATGTTTTTCTTTGGTTCTCTAATACTGGTATTAGCATGCCTGATAGCCATTACCCTCCTCTCCTACATTATTGAATATGTACTTGCTTTCCATTAGTTATCCTCAGATTCTGTTAGCCCACTTAAGAGGGTCATAAAGTTCTTGGCTATAGCTGCATGCTCACAAGTTTGTTAGTGTGGGTGAGAAGGCAGAGGATGGAGATTCTTGCCTGTGGGGTGCTGCTTGGCTGTTAAGAGGGAAGGGAAAAGTGGAGTGGAAGGGCTGTCAATGTCGGAGCTGATTTTTTCAGATTGCGGCCTGTCAAGAACAAAAGAATTTATTTTCTTTTCATAGAAGGATGCAGGTTGAAGGGCAAAACTTTACTTTAAAAAAAATTGTTTCAGATAAGAATATGGAGTAATATGGACCTATTTGCTGTACATATTAATATAAAACTTCTGAGGCTGTGGTTCTTCTCAGATGTGAATGTCTGCATTAGGTCAAATATGTAGTCTTGTGATTCTTTTCTCCTTCCGGGAAGACGCCATATCCAAGTGATGATAATCTGAGACTGAGCCCCTTGCTCTGCAGGCGTGGCCATCCCTGTGAGTTCCCCAAATGTAGGAGGACCTTGCAGCCTTTTGGCAGTGCAAGAACTGTGTTTGCACTGTTCCTGGCAAAACAAAACCACAGGGACATGAGGAAGAATTGGTCATAAAAGGATTTTCTCCTACAGAAATTGACCATTTTATTCAGCCTCACCCAGTGGTAAATAAGCCTAGGAACAAGTTTAAGCAGCAGGTTTATGATTTGAGGGGACAAATTCAGGAGGAAAAATGACTGTAGGAACTCAAGTGCCAAAAGTGACGTGCCTTCTAGTGAAGCAGGAAGGGAACCGCAGGCACTGGCATTTTTGTTTGCTTCATTTCCAGGTTCACTTTAAGGGTTTATTGGCATTTTCATTGAGCTTCATTGACCTACAAGTGCAGTTGCACAGATTTTTGTCTGGCTTTTGCCATCCTTCCCTGAACATTTTTGCACGTGATGCAGTGGGCTTTCTTTTGTAAAGCTGAAGTCAGTGTCCCACCAAACCCTGTGCCTATCTCTGAGCATGTGGTCTTTTCTTGCTATGTCCTTGAAGGATTGGTGTGGCTTAACAGCAAAGATTGTCATGTTTATTTCTTGACACTGAAGGGTAGCTATTGTGCTTTAAGAATACTTTTTAGAAATGAAAAGGACACTGGTGCCAGATGAAGAACAGGAACATCAGTTTTGAGGTAAATTATCTCTGCTCCCTTAGTCTTCACAGTGGCCATTTGGCAGGCAATTAACCTTACAATGGAATATGCAAGATAACTGGCATAGTGGGTGAGAATTGAAAACTGTAAAGATTTTTAAATTGCTTTTCAAATCACCAGTGTCTGTACCTAACCTGTTACCCTCTTCTGCAATGACTCTTCACTTGTTGTCATTCAGCAGCTAGTAAAGGGGATGCTTGACAACCTACTCCCAAAAAGAGTTTGCGATACTTGTCTTCTTCTTTTAAGCCCCACGACATTCAGGCAAAGAGGATCCTGTGCAATATCAAAGCATGGAATATTCCACCTGTCATGGCTTGGCTGAAGAGACTTTACTGCTGTAAGCAACACCAGGGATTTTACATTTCTTGCAATTTAAGAGTGTGAAATGGTTGCGTTGAAACAGTCGGTAATTTTTCATGTACTTACCTACTGTTATTACTTGCTGCAGAATACTTTCAGAGCAATTATCATTTATAGAGATGAGTCATCAATATAGAACACTGCTAGGAAGGAGCACAGGCTTTCTATGTTCTGTTTGTTGCTGTACCAGGGATCAAGCCAGGACTCAGGTAGTACCATGTAGATCTGATCTCTCAATTTATGTCCAGTCATTCCAAATTTTGAGTTGTCTCTTTGCACTCTAGCATCCTTCTAAAGGAATGAGGTTAACAGAGAGGGATTTGTGCCCACTACATGCCCATAGCATCTTTGGCTACTGCTGCTCTGATTGTATATGGTGGTGGGGTGTTGTGTTATTTTACTTGATTGTTTTAAGGTTGAGAAGCTGATGAGGTATGCAAATCTGGGACTGGATCCAGTAAAAAATTGGAGAGGCAACTTAACCTTAGGGGTTTGGGCTTGAATCTGAATGTTTTCATTCAAAAAATCAAAGGTTTTAGACAAAAGTCCAGTTCAAGCCCAATTTAAGTTCAAAGCAATTATATGAGTTGTGAATAATATGAAGTCCTGTGAATGTGGAATTGTACACATTTAATGAAGAGTGCTTTGACAAATTATTATCTGTGTCCTAAAGGAATGCCCCCTATTTCTCAGGAACCTTTTTTTTTTTCCTAAATCATGTCTATTGAGTGTAACACCTGCAGTGTATCTGACCATATCCACTGATAGGCTTATGTTTGGATAAGACTTTGCTGAAGCTGGCGGTGGTAACACCTAACAGCATCAGGATGGGCTGAGGAGTTGTCTGCAGTGGAGGAAAAATGATGGCCAAACCACGTTTTTTAGGAGTCATAACACTGGGAAGTTTGCTGGGGTCTAGATAAAAATGCAAGAGGTGAGATACTATATTAGTTTTGGGAGTCGTGAAGGGCAGCAAAGAAATGGGATGGCCTGAAGATAAAAATGGAAAAGCACCAAGCCTGCTCAAGGGAAACACTGTGAGAACTTTTAGTTAAAGTCATAGCAAAAAGGGCTCATAAAGTTGAGTGAAGCAACCTCATGTGGCAGGAGAATAGGCAACACTCCCATGCTGTTCTGCCTGTATCCCTGGAAACACTGATTTATTCTTTGCAAACAAGCAAGAAAATCAGATGATGACTAGCTTGTTTGTTACCAATATTTGAATGGTATGCAGAAACATGATGGTTCTTAAATACAAACTATCAAGGACTGGTAGATTTACTGCTTACTTGAAGAGGACTTTCAGAACAGATGTAAAACTCTCAGTTGAACAGACAGCGATGCTAACCAGGAGCCTGAATCATAAGTAAGGATGTAGTTTTTGTATGTTTTGCATTTTCAAAACACTGAACCAATTAACACATTTCAGGAAGGGATTTAGCATTAGCTTTTCACAAACTGTTTGGCATGGCTGCTGGAAAGACGACATATTGCTCTGTTGTCTTTATTTGTGGAGTCAGGTGGCAGTAGTATGTGGTGTGATAGCTTTTTTTTTTTTTTTTACCATAAAAGTGACAGTGAAATTCAATTTTGAATAGTTCATTTTCTGTCTCCATTTCCTTAAGCTCTAGTAAAGAGCTTAAAATTTTTTTCTTTTGCATTTTTAGTCTCTCTTCAGTCCATGGCCTTGTTCTCTATGTGAAGTCCATTCGTATGTTGAGTAAAGCTAGCATTTCTAATGCTTCCTGTTTGAAATCAGAAGGTCATTACGACATACTGAACATCACTGAAAAAAAATTTTGCTTGATATAGTCAGGTTAAAATATCTGCTATGTCACCAGCTTTAGTTGTATAGGAAAAAAAATAAGAGATGTTACGCCTGTCAGCTTTGGCTCGATCTGTTGGGTTTAAGACTTGTGGTTATACTGAGTCATAAGTATCACTGTGTAATGAGAACATCTGAACAAGCCAGAGTTTGCTCTATGGTAATGAAAGAAGCTGGTGAGGAGTTACCCCAATCAGAGAGAATTAGTAATTCTCAGGTACTTTAATTTTGTTTTCCCTTTACTTTAATATGTGTTTGATAAATTAATCAGTACTAAAAAATAAAGTTGCTGTCTACCTGTCGCTTTCGAAGGCATGTTTCTTCACAGGCAGTGCAGTGATAACACTGATTTTAAGCACAGCCTAGCAGATTGGCACTTAAAAGTCTTCAAATAACATTTGAAATCTGAAGATTTATCAAAGCATCATCTTGACTGGATCAGTAGATTACGGTGTTGTGAAGCACAAAGGAGTTGTATGAGCTCGTTATTGTGGAATTCCCTTTTAGCCTAGTTTGAAATGCATTGTGGTGGGCAGTGTCTTCGTAGCCTTGATGGTCTGCAGAAATGCACAAGTGAAAGATTATATAAAAAAAGCAGAGCAGTGTGAGATTAGAGGAAGTGTCTGTGAAAACCCAATGAGGGTCTGAGTACACGGTTCTTGTAACTTCTTAATGCAGCAAAATTCATGCCATCTCTGGCAGGGAGCTACTACAGTTTGCATACCACATCTCAGGTGTCTTTTTTCGGGCATTATTGTCAGATACAGTTCTTCTCCTTTTTAGGAGAATTACTCTTTATGTTGTCTGCTGGCACATTTTGTAAAGAAAGCAGTCACCACCACTACCAGAAGTAAGAATACGTGCTGAAGATGGAGAAAACAAATCAAGAAATTGCTAATGATATGCCTAGTTAAGGGAGCTTTTATTACAAAAAAAACACAACCTTATCCTCTTTGATCAAGACCTCAATAAATCCATCAAGTGAAATCCATTTGGAAGTTCAGCATTTTATTTTCCACTTCTCCTCAGAGAGCAAGGAAAAGAGGCAGAGTCACTCTGAATGAAACCCTTGATGTATATCTGGTTGATCCAAATTGCCTTTATTGCTCATTTTTTTTTAAATGAAAAAGGAATATAGATGCTTACAAAATGGAATTATAGCAATGCAACCATAGTGTAAAACGATAAGCTCAAGAAATGCATTAACTAGTTAGAAATAAAACTCTTTGTTAATTTTCCCAGCATTTGGATTATCTTCTGCCTCTAATTTAATCTGGATTCTCTTTCTTTGGTGTCATTTAGTCTAGAGGGAAGAGAGAGGCATTGACCAAAAATTAATCCTTCATATTCTAAGACCCTCCAGTCTGCAGTCCCCATCCCTTACACCATGAAAAAAGTCCCTGTTCTTTGTGACTATTTATTTTTTTTCTGATAGCAAGCCCAGGCAAGGCAGAGCTGGCCAGAATTTTTTCCTCTTCTCTCTTCTTTAAAGTCTGTTGGTTATCGTTGTATTCTTTACTTCCATATGCATGGTCTTGGCTTCAGTCTGTGCATATCCTTTGTAGTGCCCTAGAAGTATCTTGCTAGGACTTTGTGCATCTCATCTGGAGTTAGCTCCTTCCTGCTGACTTCATCCCCCACCAATCACATTTTCTGAGTTTTCTCTAAATTCTGAGCAAGTTCCTGTGGCTGGAGTCTGAGCTATTGAATTTGGCCAACACCACCTCCATTCCCCAGACACAATTGCAATTTTCCAGACTCCCTCCTCCAGACTCTGTCTGCCTTTCCCTTAGCAAGAGTGCCTCACATGGTACCAGCAAATATGAGCTTCTTGACACAAAAATGTTGCTGGTTTTGGCAGGACCACAAACAGCAGACTGAGAGCTTTCAACTTTTTCCAATTTTCAGACACATAAGAGTTTTCTATTTGAGGTACAGACCTATTATTCTGACACTGTAGCCTGCTGACAGCAGGCTTGCTTTTCCCAGTCATCTTCCAGTGAGTGAATCCTCAAGGAGCTGTAGGCTCGAGGTACAAAAGTGTATTAATTTCTGTCAGAGTGAACTTTTATTCGTCCCTTTATAGAGCCTGCCTTGTGCGCTGAGCTTTCCCTCTTTACAATTCTCATCAGTCTCTGGAAGTACAATCATCCATTTTATCTCAGAAGACATATTCTCTCTCTTTAAAATTTGTTGTATTCCTTGCTTATTTTTATTGTTTCCCCTGGAAGAGATCTAGGGCATTAGTATGTTTTCAACACAGATGTCCACCTTTGTTTCCCATCGTCTTCCACAGTGTTCTTTGCCATAGCCATTAAATCTGGGTGCTAATACTGAGATGAGTGAAGAACTGTGTATGAGACAGTATAGAAACATCTCACTGCAGAGAGAACCTAGTTCAGCAAGGACCAAAGAGGCTAATAGAAAAAACCTGTTTTGACAAGGAAAGCTTTCACCAGATGAGATCCTATCATCTTCTCTGCTGGAGCAGAAGCTCTATCCTATCAACTTCCCATCCTTGCAGAACTGCAAATTAGGAGCAGGAAATACCAACCTCAGACAAATTTTCCAAACTTCTTACATGTTAAATTTGCCTTTTTTTGTATCATGCCTTTAGCGCACAGCAAGACTGTGCATTGCAGGCTCAGAGGAGCACTGGTCTTTATCAGAAGGTGCTGTGCTCCACCAGCTCCTATCTGCTGAAATTATTAAAAGAAGGAGCTGCAATTTAAAATACCTCCTCTTAAAAGACAACCTATTGGTCATGTTTGAGAAGAGGGGGGGGGGAAAAAACCTCAGGGCTCCCATCTGCAAATGCTGTATGTTGGTAGAATATTCCTGGATCAACTGAATTAGTAGTTTTTATCAAATAACTTGAGCTTACTAATAAATTTCATGAACACACTGAAGAGTGATAACCTTATAAAAAGAAAAAAAATGGCTGGGTTTTCATGACAGCTATTGCCTCTTCTTTTTGTGAGGCTGTTTGTCACCAGCTAGAAGAAGAAATGTCAGGACTTGGCTTGTGGATGCATCCCTACCTGAATTTGCACTGGTTTTATAAACACAGAAAAGTGAGAATGGGGATGCATGTGAAAATATCATTTCATGGTTCTGTGAGCATCTAACTTAGCAAGCCTAAGGCAATTACAACACTCACAAATGCCTCCAGGAAGATGAAAGATGTTTTCTTTAATTAGTGCTCATGCTGAGAGTCCTGGGTTTGAGTCTGAGAAACAACAGTGTGGAAATAGATTGTATGCTGGACAAATTGATGTTAAAATCCACCAAACAATCCATGCCCAATGTGGTTCAGTGATTCGAAGACAAAAGCAGAATGATAAATGGAATGAGTCCAATTAGAGAAAACCATAAACATGGTTTTGCTGGGATGCTACATATCCTCTGAAATTCTGGTTCCTGGTGTGTCTATTACTGAAATCTGGGCTCTCCCTTTAGCATATGGCTAAAGTACCATCTGCCCTTTAGTTGGTAACTTGCCTTATTTTGTTGTGGTATTTCTAAAATGACCAGTCAAATAAAAATAGTAATGAGACTGATGCTATTGGTGTGACTGACAGAACAGAAGAAAGGGAAGGCCTCAGAGCAGTTCTCCCTTGCAATGTATTGCATCAGGAACAAGATTTGTTTTTCCCCACAGTCAATGTGGCTTCTGAAGAAGACTGAAAGGTCTTTGTCATGATGTTAATTTTAGACAGTGAGATGCTTGGGAGGATTTTTGAGCCTTCTTTTTCTAACAGGATTAGAAGCAACGGAGTGTGGTTAAGTGGAGGTTTTCTCTGCTAGCACTCAAACAAAGACCAATTGTATTGTTCCAATACCTTGATTTTTTTTTTCCTTTTCCTTGAGAACATGCTGTCAGTAATATGCCAAGCAGGATACCAGAGTTTTGTTCATATCTAATTTCTTTTGCCTTGTTGTGCTGGGAGAGGAGTTGCCTTTTGAAGCACCTCAGAAGCAGGGCTCCTATTGCTGCTGCAGTGGAAGTCGCTGATGTTCATGTAGGATTAAAATCCAGGACTCAGCAAAAAGAAGAGAAAGAAGTAAGGTCGCATTTAAAACAGCCTCAAAACAAATATTCTCCATTCTGTTTTTCACAAATGCTCTTCATGATTTTTAGCAGAAACCACAGTACTGACAATTTGTTTGGGCAAGAAATATTGTTACCACAAGAGCCAATATATGCCATTTCCTACTTTACAAGTATGCAGGTTTTATATGAGTCTTTTAAACATCACAAGTTCTTCTGTCTGAGATGTTTGGTCAAGGTTTAGGTCTGCTGCTATGTTCAGTTTCTTCTTGGAAAGCAGGAGACCTGTGTGAGGATTTTCAGAGTATTTCATATACATTTTTAAAAATTGCAGTTACATCTGTGAATTACAGAGGATAGTCAGTCTTGTCAGGGCAATTAATTAGAGAGTTGGGACATGTAAAACGTTATTAATACATAGTCTACTTTACAAAATGAAGCATAAATGTGAATGTTAGAGTTTGTTTATCAAAATTTATTTTTTGTAATCATATTTTGTAAGAAACTTATGCAAAATAGTCATGTTTCGTTAGAAAACTAGCTGTGGTGCTCTGCAGTGGTATACATTGCACCCTTTCGTGCTCTAAGATGGCACTCAAATCCTTTCACCACTGGAGATGTGGAGAAATTTTGATGTTACAGTAGCTGAAATACCACTTCAGGCAGCAAAATAATATCTACTATAATGTGTTTTTTTGTTTGTGTCTATTATAGCATGTACTCTACACCCAGAATATTTACCTAACATGCAGTTTCTCCAAATTGGCTTTTGGAAAATTCTCCAAATGAGAAACTCACAAAAATCAAAATATCTTTTAGCTTTTGTGTCAACTAAAATATACTTGATTGGCAAGAAGAAGTAGTATTTGACAGGAAAAAACATTCAAATCTATGAAATTTATTGCTTTCTGCCAGCATAAGTGCTCACTTTGTAAAGCATGTAGTTTTATTTTAAAAACACAAACTGCTCAGGAGGAAAACCTCAGCTTTCAGAAAAGCCTGAAATTAATCTCAGCAAATGATGGGAGATGTGTTGCCATGTCATGCCTGATACTGAGTGTATTGCCAGAGTAATTCAGTGTATGTATCCAATGCAGCAGTAGCTTGGGCTCTTAACCAGCTCATCCACTTAATTCTTATTCATCTCTATGACTTGGTGTACTGCACTGAAAAGCACAGTGAAACTTGTACCCAAAAGATCTAGCGATGTACATGGAGTATTAGTCTTGGTGAAATCTCTAATTAGAACAGGCTGCAAGTTGGAAAGGCTAACCCCGAGTTGTTACCCACAGAGGCTCACTGTGAAGTCACCACTCGCTTGCTTCAGTAATTGTTCTGCTTTGTACTTGCATACCCAACAGGAATTTTTGGCAATGGAAAAATATAGGAAAATAACTAAAAAAATGAGAGCTTTGTATTTTTGGTATATATATATATATAT
>WBNH01010222.1:179-60670 GCA_013401255.1 Urocolius indicus
GGGGAGGGGAAGGGAGCGGAGCGGGGGGGGTCCCGCCGCTGCCTTCCCCCGCCCGGGCCTTGCCTACCTGCCTCCCTCCCCGCCGAGCGATGCTGCCGGGGCGCCGGGGCGGGGGCCGCCATCTCCTCCTGCCGCTGCCGCCGCTGCTGCTGCTGCTGCTGCTGCTGCTGCTGCCCGCCGGAGCCGAGGGCCAGGCCCGCGGCGGCTCGAGTTCCGGCCCGTACGGCGCGGGGCCCCCGGCCTGGCCCCCCGCCGGCCCCGGGCCCAGCCTCAGCCTGTACCTGAGCGAGGAGGAGGTGCACGGGCTGATCGGTGAGCGCGGGGGCGAGAGGGGCCGCGTGCGGCTGAGCCGGGCTGCTGGGCAGCGGCTGAGGAGCGGCCGGCGCTGGCGCTTGGGGGATGTGCAAGGAGATGGGGGGGAGCNGAATGGGAGGGGGGGGTGGTGAGGACTCGGGAAGGAGTCTCTGTGCTGCCCGGTGTGTGCGTGGGGTTGGGTGAAGAAGAGAGTCCTGGGCTTTACAGGGGTTCAAGTGAGTGAGGGTGATGCCCCGCGGGAGCAGGGTAAGCCCTTTAAAAGTGAATTCAGGCACACGTTTTAATTAGCAAGGAGAATGACACTCAGAGGGCAGAGAGGAGACCTGGCGATAATTGGGTGCGTGTGTGAAAGGAATCTTAACGTCTAGGCAGGCTGACAATTGCTGTGCAAGTACTTGGAGGCAGTTCATGAAGTCCCCCATCTGGCTGCTGCAAAAGGCCTTCACAGTAGTTTTGTGCTTGGAGAGTCTCCGATTTAAACAAAGATCTGTTTTCTGTACGCTTTGCCTTGACTAGGCTCTTGTTTAGAGTGGCCAGTTGGAGTCCCAAAACAAAGCTGTTGATTTGTTTTTCAGCCTGTGTCCTGCAGCTCTGTAAACTGAAAAGTGAGAGACTCTGTTTGCATCAAATGGACAAAACAGAAATACCTCCAACTGATCTGAGCCCTGGAAGCATGTAGCTGCCCAAAGTTAGGGAGCCTGGGGAATGAAGAGCTCTGTAAACTCTGCAGGCCCTGATGTCTTGCCCTGGTGATGAGCTTCTGTTACCCTGGCTTTTTAAATCATGTGTGCTCGCTGCCAGATGCTCCGCTGCAGAGAGAGGATAAAAATGTCAGGCTTGTTGTTTAGCTCTGTTTTCTAAACAAGCAGTTAATCTTGGAGTGCTTGAATGGTGAGGTTTGAGCTATCCTAAGCCTAGTGCCTGAAATCTGTATTTCTTGGATCTGCACAGGCTTCCGTAGTCCACCAGTGTGATTATTCATTGTGAAGTAGCAACTAAGGAGGGGAACTCTGCTGTTGTTATTATTTTTCGAGGTAAATTGCAGCCTGTAACCCTCTTTATGGGTGTCTGTTGCTAATGTGGCCAAAGTCACTCTCTGCTCAAGCAGTCTGTAGCTGTTTTATATCACTTTAAGTATCTGACACTTAATGATCCGGTTTGTGACCTCCAAGGCTTGGCTGACTGCAGAGATAAACCAGCACTTTCCCACTCGCTGAGAACTCGGCTCACTGGAAGCCAGTTGTAAACTAAGCTTTTGGGCTTGTTGACATGAGCAGCTTTAGTTTTAGGAGTATCCTTTACACGAGCTGGCTGGTGTAGGTAAGGTGTAGTTCAACAAGGGCAATCGGATCTCCAGTTTTACGTTCCTCTGGCAGAAGAGAGTCCAAAGGGACCGAGTAGTTTGCTGCAGTTCTTCACGCTTCTGAAAACAAAGCCAGGTCTTTGAAAGTGTCCAGTTTGACAGTATGGGGTTGTGTTTCCATCCAAGCCAGTTTCTGCTGTAAGTGCTCGTGTAGATATCTGTGAACTTTCAAAGAGCGGGGAGGTGTTTCGGCTTCTGCAGCCTCTTCGTTGAGAGCTGTGGCTCAGCAATGCTGGAACAGTCACAGCAGACAGGAAAGTGATGTTGCTTGTGGAGGGAGCTGTGGGCTTCAGTGAAGCTGCTGAAAGAAGCATAGCAGCTCCTTTTACCTTTGGTTTCTAAACAAACTATGTCAGCTGCTGTCTTACTGGAGTTGGAAAGAAAACAGAGACTTTCCAAAGTGCTCATAAAGCTGAACGTTACACAGAGTTACTGCAGCCTGTGGTGTGTTTTGATGCTTATTGCCATTGTCCCTGTAAATCTTTAGATCACAATTTTGATTTGAAGCACAGGTGAGGATGCTGTTGTGAACTGGTGATGGCCAGTGGTGGCAATACAGTACGTCCTCCCTGCAAAGCTGAAGCATCTGCAGAGGCTGGGGTAAGGCCTCGGGGTGGTCTCTCCACCAGTGAGACTGTACCAGTTCAGTGGCACGTTGCAGTGCTGCTGCTCTCCTCAAAACCAGAGTTTGGTGTCTTACAGAACCATGGCTGATGTTTTTAATTAGATTGTGGCTCTTGTAAATGAAATAGTGACTTGCTTAAGATTATTTGTGGCTGCTGTTTGCTCTGTGGCACGGAGGCAGGATAGATACTATGGTTTATAGTGAAAACTAGCCACTACTTTCCTGTTTGCTCATGCCAGCTTTCCACCATCGGGCTGTGTGATTCTGGCCACGCGTCTGCCTTAGGAGGAATTGTTTTGAAATCTTGAGAACTTTACAGAGAGGCAAACTGGAGAAAACTGTCTGGTTGTCTTGTGTGAGATGGATTTTTGTTTTGGAGAGCCACAGAGATCTCATGGTCTGAAAGCAGGACTTGCTGTATGGCAGGCAGATGGTGTCTCCATCAGAAATATCTCTTGCCATTCCCATGGAAAGCGTTCACAGCCATCCAAACTATAAGCCTTGGGGAAGAAAAAATCACGTGGCTTTCGTGTTTGTGAATGTGTTTGATTCCACTCACAGCAGACAGGGTTTGGTGGTAAATAGGATAAAGGTAGAAGGTGAGAGGACTCAGCTGAGGCAGCCTCAGCGATGGCAGCAGGAGCCAGAGGTATTTGAGAGAGAGCAGGGACAAGGTATAAGGTGCTGGAGAGTTGGGGAGGAAGAAGTGGAGCGCTGCTCACTGGGCAGAAACCTTCAGAGCACCACAACCCTTCTTAGGGGTGCTTGCAAATTGTCTGGCACTGTGATCCAGCTGTGGCTTTTTGGAATTGCTTCATATGGAGAATCTTTATTGGGCCTGTGCATAAACCTGGGGAAAGCAATGTGAGTCTTAGAGAGTGGCTAACTATACGGGCATCATAACCCCAGCTGATGGGATCACCTTTTTCCCAGCGCCCAGCCTGTGATGCTAAACGTGCAGGGCACATGGTGTTCAGTTAGTGCAGAGTTCTTCAGGAGAAGCTCTGTACTGGATTTGGTGACTTTCATTCAGATTTTCCTGTGAAATCAGAACGTAGTGTTTGTCTGGTATTGAAATGGTTCCATCGAGCTACTCTTTTCCGGATCCTGTGAGGTCCCTTCCAACCCCTACTATTCTCTGTTTATATGACATAAAGGCATATGTATCCCTCCTTCGCAGGTAATGAGCTAAGGTTTGGAGAATAAGGTAAAAATACAGCTGTAAGAATTTGCTCTGGTCTGTTTGAAGTCTATAGTGATATTTAGCACTTGATGTGTTCATGGTGTATCTTCTTAGACCTTCACTTGTGAGTTCCTGACAGCTGTCCAGCTCAGCCTCACACGGAACCTGGCCTTAGAGCCTCTGAGTCTGAGGGCCAGAAGCAATAGCTGCCTGTAAAAACTTTGCTGAAGCACTTTTTCTTGCATTGCAGGCTGTTCTTTTGCAGCATTCGTGAGATAGCACCTGATTGTTCATGGCAGCAGCAAGGTGCTTAAGCAGCCAGGACTGTTCTTGTGGGTTTTTTTTTTTGTAGGCTGCATACCTTTCAGCTGTGAGACTGGTTAGCCCTCATCATCACAGCCTCTGGTTCTTTTTACAGACAGGTCTAACCTGAAGAGGCTTTAGTCCTATGGGGAAAAACCCCCCATGTTATCAGTGTAACTAAAGGCTGCCATAATGCACGTCAGAGGGAGTGTGTGTGTATGTGTGTGTGTGGGGGGGGTAAATTAGAATTGCAGGTGAATCTTCAAGTCACAAGTCTTACAGCTGAATTTGCAAACTTAATATTCTCTGGCCTGTTTCCTTCTGAGTAACCATATTGAATGCCAGTTGGTTTTCTGTTTGCATTTGCTTCGTTACAGAGTTAAACTAATTAACACATGACTTTTTCTGACGTGTTCTAGAATCTCATTTGAAGCCAGTGTGCAGCTTTCTGAAACGAGCTGTCTGGTTGTAAGGTGCAAAAATGGATGCAAAAGCTGTTACAGCAGAGGGTTGTTTGGTTGGTTTTTAAATGCTGCAGCTGACTCACAGAGCGCATTGGAGTTTGCAGGGACAGCTGAAGGTTGTCTGGTCCAACCCCCTGTCATCCAGCACTGTGTTCAGAAGGATGGGGACTCCACCACCTCTGTGGGCAACCTGTGTCAGGGCTCAGCCACTCTCACAGCAAAAGAGTTCTTGCTGCTGTTGAGACAAGCCATCCTGTGTTTCAGTTTGTGTCCTGGTTGCTACTGAGAAGAGCCTGACTCTGTCCTCCCAGAGCACACCTTCAGATACTTACGTACACTGGTGGGATCCCCTGAGCCTTCTCCAGGCTGGGCAGCCCCAGCTCTCTCAGCCCCACCCCACAGGAGAGACACTTCAGGCCCTTTAATCATCTCTGTGGTCCTTTGCTGAACTCTCTCCAGTAGCTCCATGTCTGTCACACTGGGGAACTCGGCACTGGAACCCAGGGCAGAGCCCTGGTAAATGATAGGCCAAATGCAGTTGAATATATTTTAGGTGGAGATTGATCATCTACTTACTGAATTAAGATGTCTTAGTTTCATAGTGTGGAACAGCTTTCTTAACATCAGCATTTTGGGGATTTAGCAACAGGAGTTCACATCAAAAGTACTTTATGGTGCTTGCACTGCATCTGTAGTGCCTGGAAATCCGCTTGTTCCTCTGCCTGGTCAGTTGCCTTTGTTATGAAAGGGAGCTGAAAGTCGGTGTGCTGGGATGAGCTGGGTGCTCATGTTACTGAAAGGTTGAAGTATTTCTTTCTTGTAATTCTTGAAATGCTTCTAGGCTTTGCTAAAAGCCTAACCTGGCCTGTCTTGGATGGCATAGCTGCCTGGAGCTCAAACAGTGAGCTAGTGCTGGGAGTTTTGATAGCAGCACCCCAGATAAATGTCTGTGTGAGGTGGGTAACTCACAGGTGCTGGTACACAGTACCACTTTAGGACAGAAAAATAGGCAGCAAAAGCCCTCTCTGCAGCTGCAGGATGAACGAGATGCCCACCAAAGAGCAGCTGTTGGAATACCCTAAGGTCTTGAAGCAAGTGTCTTTGTGGTATGTGACCTACAGTTCTGAATCTGCTTCTGTTGTACACACATTCTTAATTCTTTTTACTTTCTAGCTTTTAAGTGCTCGGCTCCAAAGATGTTGGTGCTTCAATTTACCATTGGAAAGACTTCAGAGTGGTGTAGGTGCACGCTGCTGGGTGGAAAGCAAGCTTTTAATCTTGACAGATGCCAATACACTGTAACAGAACTGAATTGCTGATGATGGCCTGAAAGTATTCTGGTATATTCAATTTAATGAGAAGTGCTGTTGGTAGGATATATTATTTTATTACCTTGCCCTTTAGCCTAATGATAGTCCATGACTGGGGCTGTGTAGTGTGGCAGGCAAATGTCACTCAAGTACACGCTGGAGAAATAGCAGGATTAGTTAGGGCTGGCAGGGTGTTCGGGGTGCACACAGCAACATCTGGCCACTCGTGAGCTGCAGCAGGTTGAGCAAGCCTCTTGCATGGTGGAGTTGAGCAATCTGTTTTTGTTTTGGAGCCCTTCAGTGCACTCAGATGCTTGTCTGTCTGATTTACCAAGTATTATGGCTCACGTCAATATTGTTTTGAGGTTTATGAGAACAAGCTGCATTTGGGGTTCCTCTGTCCTTTTCCATTCTATTACCTCACTCTTAATCTGCAAGTTCAAACAGTGTGTGGATAGCTATTTCTTCACAGATGGATAATCATATAAAGCCACTCCAATTACTTGCAGTGCTCACAAGGTGGTGGAAGAACATGCTTCCAGAAGTTTGACATAGCTTGTGGAAGCCCATTGAGAGAGATGCCAGCCAAGGCAGCTTCTAGCCTGGGTTAGGATTGCTTTGAAATTATTTATTCTGAGTGTCTGCCATTAAGGAGAAGTCTGTGAGATACTTAAGCCCGTCTGTGTATTGATCTGCTCTGTGTTGCTGAGATGAGTGGCCAATTACCGTGGCCTGCTTTGTCACACCAGCTTATGTGTTGGGATTAAAAAATACTGGGGGCTCTGTGTGAATCTTCCCTGGAGAAAGCAGTTTGCTTCTGCACACTGGCTGCTCAGGAGGGACCACACTGGCAGCAGGCAGCTTGGCTTCCTCCCATGACTCTGCCTGCAGGCAGCCCCGGGAGCAAGCAACCATTTCAGCTCCTGAGGGGCCAAGGTCTGTCTGGTGATAAACGTTTGTGGCTCCTGTAACATTTGTGTGTCAGAGGCTTGGAAGAAACCTGACCTCTGAGACAGAGGGGAAAAAATAAATCACGAAGCTGCATTCCTCACTGCTATAATCTCACACCTGTGTTTTGTTGGGCAACATCATCTTTACCACTGTCGATTGTTTGGCCTCTTTGAGTACTTGTGTTCTTGTGTTCTCTTCCTCCCTCAAGTTCATGGACAGAATGAGAATGAGAGAGAGGAAATGGAGTCAAAGAGCTCCCTGCATGCATGGGAACAGCCAGCAAGGAGGGCTGATGGGTACTGGAAGGAAGGCAGGGACCAAAACAGCTCCTGAACCCCACCTAGGCAGAGGGAAATACAGGAGATAAGGATCATGCTCACAGGCATAAAAAATCCCAAGGCAGCATTTTCCTGAGAATGGGAGCTGTGGATGGAACTGTACTGTGTGGCTCTAGCGTGTGGGTGCTTTAAAAGATGAGGTATTTAGGGCAGTGGTGTGTGTTTTCTTCTCCCCTTCTGCTGTTCACAGTTCTGTTTGAGTTTTGAAAGAGCTGAATTGCTGCAACAAATTCAAACATATCTTGGTTCACAGTTGTTCTGAGCTCTAGTGAAATGAGATTGCTTGATGGCCAGTTCCTACGTGAAACCATCCAGACAGTAATATCTTCTTCTCTTTCAGTGGATGGGTCTTTAGTTAGAGGCTGCTCCTCTAGTAAGTGAGTATACAGTATGAAACCAGTACTGGAGGTCTGAGCTGTGGCAGCAGCAGCAGTGCTCAGGAGGTGAGATGCCTTTCATGAGTTTTGTCCCATGAATTGATTCCCTCCCCCACTTTCCCCCCCTCCTGCCCCCCCAATGGCAGCAGCACCAGCAGAATGAATGCTAACACTCTGCAGGGACAAAGAGTGCAGTGGCAGAGGCTTCACACACATTATTCCTCTTCCATCTCTGCCTTTGTCCTTCTCTCAAGCGGATAACTCACGTATTTGTGCTGACTGCTTTGGAGATCTGGGAGCAGAGGCAACAGCATGAAACTAATGTGGTGCTTTAGAATTTCGCTGCCACTTACTGGGTGTTGAATAGCTGTAATTAAATTAATCAGTATATTGATTTCACCGTGGTGCTTGGGAAAGATGAGGGCAGTAACAGAAGCATTGGAGCTGCTGCTTAGTAGGCCTGAGAAGCTGTAGCCACTCGGAATACGTAATGCCAGCAGTGCCAGTGAAGGTCCATAAACTACAGATGGTTATCCTTTCAAAGCTGTTTTGGCCTTCATGAAGTTAGCTGATAGCCTTCCTAATAGAAGGAAAAAACCACCAAGCTCCGTGGCTTTCTCGAGTGCAGAGCTGGCTGCAGAAGTGAGTAGGTTTGTTTCGGTTGATGTGGAGCTTGGTGTGGTGTTAAACCGTTAGTGTCACCCTGAGGGAAGTCTTTGGAAGTCTCAGCAGATGTGGAGAGTTGGTTACCCCTTCAAGCAGTCCCTTGGCTCACAGAGCCAGAAGCCTAAGTTTGGAGGCTGAAATGTCTGCTAGATCGAGGGGGAGGATGCAGGATGCGTGTGAGGCTTTTAATGGGGCTTTGTTTAGTTTTTATTTGTGCTCAGCTGAATGCTTGTTACTGAAATAGTCACTCCCTCTGGCAAAGGCACCATTCTAAAGGTGCCTGATGCTGTTGTAGCTTACAGTCTTACCCCAGGGATAACTGAGTCAACACAGGGGAGTGTTACTATAGCTTATAGTCTGTGTGTAAATGATGCTAAAATAGTGCAAGTGCATGTTCCCAAGTCCAAATGATGTCAGACGAAGCCATGTTAGACGATGGAGTTCTGACTGGGGTCATGGCAGCAGGTCAGTTCAAAAGCCTTCTGACAGGAGTAGGCATTTGATCTAAAGTGTCTTTATTGTCAGATGTGTGTTCTTGGGCAGCCGCACTTCATGAGGATGGCACCCTTTCTTCTTGTTTTCTTTTATTGGTGTTTACTTCCATTCTAATTCAAAAGGAGCATCAAAACTCATGTTACCATACGTGTGAGATTGTTTTCTGAGTACGTGTAACTATTCCATGTGCTAAGAATAAAGTTAATTTGCTTATTAAAGTTAGGTTTGGGGTTTTTTTTGTATTATAGAGTTGTCTCCAACCCTGTATCTGCCCCATTCCTGTTCCCATCTGTACCATTTCCCCTCGCCTGCCTCATAGCTCACTGACTAATTTTCCTTAGCCTTCAAGTATTTGTCTTGTGTATCTCTGCTGCCTCTTGCCTTTGGAATCAAACCTTCAGGTAACTCACAGGTGCTGTCTGCCTATTGATAGCAAAGTGACTGATGGTTTTGCTGGGAGTTTTGCTAGTTCTGAAAGGGCAAATTTGATGTAGAAGGTATTCTCAGGAGCTGAGTTTATCTGTATTCTGCTCTGAGGCAAAAGGTATTGTTTGTTTGATTGTTTTGGTGTGTAAGTGGGTTTTTTCCCCCATTTTGACAGCGGTCCTTAGATCCCAACAACCTGCGAAATGCAGATTTTTTCTGTAGGTGAAGGAGAGGAGAATAAGCAGGCAGGCTGTTGAAGTGTAATTGTTGCTGCTGTTCTGAGACAAAAGGATGAGCAGTTGTACTCTAAGAACATTGAATGTCTTTTTGTTATGGATTGAGTGAAATATCATGAACTTCCTTATGCTTTCACATCGTGAACTTCTATGCACTTTCACTTGAGCAAGTACTATCTCTCCTGGGGAAAGCTTCTTCCTGTAGAAGGGAGGAGGTCTATTCTGTGACTTTCAGAAAGGTCTTTCAGTAAGAAAAAATCTTGTTTGCCTGTGCTGTTGAACTTGCAAATTCTATTTAACAGCATCAACGAGGTGAATTACGGCTGATCTGTCAGTGAAGATTCACAAGAGCTCCCAGCTCTTTCCTCTTGTTTGTTAGACATTGGGAATCTTCCTGCTAAGGAGTCTTGGTTTTCAAGGATGCAATCGTTGCCTTGGGAGTTATTTCTGCACCCTGAATGCCTTGCATATGCTATTCTGCCTCCAGGTCATGAGTACTAAACCCTTCCCAGGTAACAAAGCCATTTGAGTAAATCACCACAGTCCACGTGCTCTCTGCTGGGTAGAGTTGGTGGGCTTGCAAAGGAACCAGGCTGTCTGCAGTGAGACTCTGGTAGGAGAGGTTTTCTGTGAGAGTGAGGAGGAATTTGCCTCTGGAGCCTGGCCAGTCAGTGTGTGTTCTGTTAAGGAGCTGATGCTAGAGCAGTTCCACAGAGAGTTTGTGTGTGTTGGTGTGCTTTGGTCATGTGCCAAGCTGGGATTTGATTTCTAATAAAATTTATAACGTTCCATTTAATAAAGTTTGTGCTGGTTTCTAGCAAAGCCTAAGCTGAAGTTTAGAAAATTGGGTTGAGGAGCTGTTTGCTGAGGTAGATGTGTGTAAGCAGTGGAGAACTTCACTTAGAGGTAGGAAGCTGCACCCTAAAATAGTGTTTCTTTTTGTCTTAAGTGTCAGGTGGGTGATGAGTGGAGGCACAGCCAGGGAAGAAACGTGTCTAAGCAAAAAGTAGAAAGTGTGTTGGTGAGCACTGATGGGTTTGTGATTCATCTTTCAAGCCTGACACTGAGCAGCATCCTTTGACATTCCCCGGCACACATGTTTTGAGAGGCGAAAAGCTGTTTTTTCATCATTACTTCAGATGTAACTTGTTTGTTTTTTTCTTAGGATATTTTTCATCAGTCTCTTCACTGGAGACTCATGGCCTGTAAGACATTTAAAAGCAAGCATTTCAGCCCAGATTCCTGACCAACAGCTATAACTAACTGGCAGCAGAAAATCCAAGTAGAAGGCCATATCTGTTACTTGTTTTATTGAAGGAAAGTTCACTTTTGGTGTTGTATGTGCTGGATGTGTACAAATGTGTGTGTGTGTATTCAGATGCTTTAGTATTACATTTCCAATAGTTTGTTCTAGCTGCGATTGATCCATGTTCGTGTGATCCACCCTCAGCTTGTGTTTGATTTCCTGATGTTTTGAACTCCCAGTTGCAGCTTCAACCTTGTGTGAGCTGATTGGTGGAGTGAACTCGCTATGTACATTCAAACTCTGAAGACTTGCTCTGGGACAGCGTTGTCCCTGCCCTGAAAAGCCAAATTTCCTTGGGCTCAGGCTGATGCTGTGAAAACAGCTGATATGGGGTTTTTTTTTTTCCCAGTACACACATGAAGAATCTGTTGCAAAAGAAATGGTTTAAAGTCAGTGTTTCAGACTTAAAGTGCACTTTTAATGAAAGGGATAAATGCTGTCTATCTTGAACAAGGGAACTTGGCCGGTGCTGGGAGAATCCTGTGTGTTTAAACAGTAGGTTGTACAGACTTGATAAGTGGATGGTGGCAAAGGGATGTTGAAGGTTTAGGTTCATACTCTTTCTGGCCTGCCCAGAGGGCTAACCCAGATGAGCTGGTGAGCCGTGGCAGCATGGTTCTGTGGAGCAGGTGAACCTCTGAGCAGATAGGATGTGTATCTGAAGATAACCATTTCTTTAACTGTGTAACTCTTCTCAGTTTATTTCCGTGGCTGGGGTCAGGAGCAGGAGCATCTTGCTGTGAGAGAGGTGTGGTGATTTGACATTGGACTCTGATACTTGTGATGAGACTTAAAAATTACAGCCTTAGTGTAGTGAGAAAACAGGCACTAACCTCAGTCCTTTCTGCAACACAGCCAGGAATCTACCAGAGGGTTGGGCAGGTAGTTGGGAGAGCCAGTGACATCAGCTATCATTACCATCGTGCTCTTGATGAAACATGACATCTTGCAATATGAATGTTAGCCCTAGTCTAATAGTAATCTCATCTCTTACATTTCACGTTCGTTTTCTGGCTTTTGATTTTAGACACAGTCTGCCAGAATTACATTATGATGACTTGAAGTAATTAAGAAGTGTAAGCCCAGATAATAGGCTCCTAAACATTGTTGTTGGCTTCAAGATGAATGTGTTGTTACTAGTGCATGTTGTAGATTTGCTTCATAAGAACAAAATCTACTTCTCCTCGTGTAGATATTGGCAAGTTTATTTTGTATATCGTGTTCAAGAAGAACAAAAGAAAGTTGGAGCTAGACTACGTTTGTGCCAGGCCTTTTAAATAAAGTGTTTTATTAGTCTGCTGGACTGATACTGTTCAATTCTGCCCTGAACACAAGGGCTGCCTGGCATCTTTTGCTTTTGGGAATGAAAATTGGCCTCTCCCCTTGGTTTCTGAGCTTCCTGGGATGCTTTGTTATGTTAAACAGTGCAAGGAATGACAGACTTTCTCCATGGTGCTGCTTGCACTTACCTTTTTGTTAGTGTTCAACTCAAGTTTATTCTTTCAGATTTTGTGCCCGAGGATTGGAGGTACAAAGATGTGGAAGCTGGTAATGAAATGTAGGAGTTGTCTGAGTGAAAGGGTGGCATTTTTGCCTTGAAATCAGAGCAAAGCATTGGTCTTAATGTTTTCACATGGGCTGGTGCAGGCTAGTTGAGTCCAAGCAATGAGAAACTGGATCCTGTAGTGTTGTGCCACTGTCTGAAAATGGGCTTGTGTAACAAAGCTTCAGCTGATGGCTTAAAACTGATAATCCTTGAGCACCAACATACTGCTTGAACCAATAGAAGTGTTTCTGAAAAGCTTCTTTTCCTCTTCTGCCATTTGTAGCCCAAGAAGTTTCGTCATTTTTTACTGCTGTGCCTAAAAAATGGTTATTGAAGAACTGCCCGCTTTCTCTGTCTGTGAAGGATCAGTGTTTTTCTCTGAGCCATACATTTTCTCCTCCTGTTAGTGCTCCATGTCTGATGTAACATGTTACATCCCAATTTGGATTTGTTTGGGGGGTCCTGGGGTATTTGCCCTATTAAAGTACAAAGTGGTGAAGGTGTTCAGCACCTTTGGAGGAACCCAACGTCTTGCAGAGGTACATTTTCCCTCAGTAGGAGTTCACATAGCAGCTCAGTTCACTAAGCATCCTTGACATCTGAAAGAGGTGGGGAAATGAACCTTGCTTCTATCTTGTTTTCCTCATCAATCTGTTATGGAGGCTGGTTTACATCTTAGGCTGCTGCTGAGAGAGAGATGTCCATATTAATAATGGAGATGACTGCTTTAGTCTGTGTATTGACAGTGACTTGCTTCATTTGATACCATCTTTCAAAGCTACTTATGGCCAAAGCTTGCTCTAAAGAAAAGCCTAGGCTGTCTGGATAAGGTGACACTACTATTACAGTAAAAACTGTGTCTGAGTTAGTACTGCTGTAGTTTTGCCCTCCATACAGGGTACCCCTGAACATCCTCACTACTTCAGGGAGTTAAACTGAATGAGGAGTGTTCCCCTAGGTGGTTTTTTTTCTCTCTCTGCATAGTGCCAGCTTGACTCCTAGAACTTGGGTTGCTGAAGGTTTAGACGGGAGGTCTAAAGAAAGTGTAAAGTGCATGTATCTGAAGGAAAAAAAGGTGAAATACAGAATTAAAGCAATTCTGAATCAAATTGTGATTTAAGCTGTTATGGTTTGGAGCCTCAAGCGGTCTCTGCAAACTCCTTAACCATTTTTAATGTCTACTCCAGACAGAGTTAATAATAGCACTTAAATCTATCTGGAAATGGAAGCATTGAAGAGGCACAATTTCCATGTGTATGAAAAGGTGTGTAGCTAACAACGAGCAAACTATCTGAGTGAATAGAGGGAGCTTGCTGCAGCTGCTTGGTGAACATAACTGAACCTGTTTGACATTTCACCCAGGCTGCTCCTTGTCCTCTTGGTCCCATCCTGTGGGAAGAGAGGCGTTGGATATGTGACAGGTCCAGTGTATTCCCAGTGGGAGCCTTGTCCTCCCTCTTTAGCAGCGCAGGGCTGTTGGAGCTTGGCAGCCTGTGTCATGGTTTTTCTTAGTGAGACTTTACCCTGTGCAGCCCTTGTGGTGTCGATACCTTTATCTTGGCTAAAATCTGCTGGCTACACGAGGCTGAAGTCCACGAGCTGCAGAGCTCTTGAGCTCACACAGTGCTGCAGCATCGCTGGGGCAACTTCTGTGGGGACAGGGAGAGTTTCCTCGCTGCCGAAGATGCGGAGGAGGGAATGCTCAGCTCTGCCTTTCAGTGCAGCTCTGCCTTTCAGTGCTGGGTAAGCAGCCGCGCTGCTGGTGCCTCTGCTTTGGCTGTGGTGTGGTGCAGCTCCCGGCGGCGCTGGGCATCAGCACCCTGGCTCCTTTGTGTCAGACAGAACCCACCTTCCTGCCTGGCTGCCTGCCCGAGGCACGGGCAGGTTCAACTGGCATTTTTGGTGTGTTTTACTGGCTTGATTGAGACAAAGTGTTTCAGGAGTTTGAGACTGAGGTGGGGGAGACAGCAAGGGGATGAAAAATCTGGGATGAAAGAATGGTTTGGAACTGTGGCAGATTACAGGTAGGAAGATGGAACTGGTTAGTGAACATAAAAGGAGAAAGTACCCAACAGAACTGAAACAGTGGTATTTCCCAAGTACGTGTCTAACAGCTTGCAGGGTTTGAGAAAGCATTTCTGCAAAGTTGTAGAGGAAAAAAGATGTAGTGAGAAGCTATTAGAAGGTGCTATCTGTTAAAGAAGCTTGTGAGCCACAGACATGAGAAGCTCAGACGATCTGATGGTAAAGTGTCTTTGTGGAGTTACTTTGCTTTTGTATTCTTCCCTAAAAGATCAGGGACCCCCGAGACCCCTCATAGAAACAGGGCACTAAGCCAGGCAGTCTTCTGCCTCTTTTATTACATTACTTTTATCTGCCACTCGTACAGTTAGAGCATTTTTTTTTGAAGCAATAAAACCTAACATTGATTCTCATGCTGCTCTTGCCTGATGTTGAAATTCATCTGTAGTGTGGCCTGTTAGTGTGTGGCTTTTTAGGGCAGTACAGGCATTCAGCCATCAGTGCTCTGGATGATCCCGCTGCCTGGTGGTGCTCGGTGGTGTGCCACTATTAAAGCTTCATCTTCTGTAGGGTAGTTTGAGTTTGTACACCTTCAGATGTTATTGCACATCAAGGTCTTTATGCCTGGCCATTTCAGCGAGGATTGTCCTTTATTGCTGTGTACCTGTTTGATTTCTATGTCCAGTATCTCTGCACAGTCTGTATCAAATCAAGGATGATCACCTTGAAATGATCACAGGGTTACAAGTCCTGAACTGTTCTTTTTGGGACCCTCTAACTGATGGTGTGACCTCTTTGTCAGCAGGAGAAGGTTTCCTTTATTCCAAAAACAGTTTCATTGCCACAGTTGCACTGTTTCACTTGCTAATCCCTTTGCCCTCCTCATATTTTAAGATTGATTGTACTTAACTGGGTTTGTTTAGCAAGTTGATGCTCATAAAGCTTTCCGTCTTCTCAGTTAATGACAAGTGTCTGGTAGCTGTGAGCTCTTCTCCACACACCTTCTGAGGTAGATTTCATGTGTAAACATGTACGTTTCTAATAAACGATCCCAGTAAAGTGTTTGTGGGAAGTTTGCTGTTTCTTTAATGTGTTTTCAAAGCTTTGTCTTGTTTCCAGGTGTCTTTGTGCTTCCCCTTCCTCCCCGTTTGACTGGTGTTTTACTGCTTTTGCCACTGAACAGTAGAGTGGAAATATGGACAAATTGGGGAAGGAAGGTTTAGCTTGTTTTGTAATGTGCTGACTCAGGCTGATTACATTCAGCACTTGAGGCATCACCTGCATCTTTTTCTGTTCAAGGTTTCACTGAGAGCTTTTCTCCCTGGGATTACTGTTCTGCTTCCATGCAGCCAGTCCCTAGGGTTCTTCCCCCTCCCCCAGCCTCTGTGGTTATGTACTCTTGGGTTTTCATTAAGTTTCAGGACACTAATGAGTCAGCAGGGAGTAAAAGTGATTAATGGCAACAAGAATGAAGAGGAATGTCTTGGCTGCATTTCTTTATCTTGTGAAAACAAGGTGGATTAAATCAAGTTGTGGAGTAGGAGAATGCTTATCACTTGGCACTGATCTGTGTCCAGTTGTTGCACTGAATAGGAGGAATTACTGCTCTCAAGCTAATCCTCTCTTTCTTCAAATGCAGTTTGCCTGCACAGTGCAGTAGTTACCTTTGATGGGTTTTTTTTGTCTTTCTTAAAAACCCCAAGCCCTTCATGACTCCCTGCGTTCTTGGGATAACTTCAGGATGCTTTAATTTGGGTTGTCTGGGGAGTCACAGCCTCCCCAGTTTTGATCCCTTTCTAGCCATAGTGGAAATAGTGTTCCCAGCTTTACTGTGACTGTTTTGGTTGAGATGGGTTCCCTCTGCATAGGCTGTGCATGAAGTCTGGACCTGGGTCTGATTTGCCCAGTTGTGCTCTTCACACATCAATGTATGACTGAGCAAAGAAACAGCAGACATGAAATTAGTATTCCTTGGTGTCCCAGTGTCATTCCTCCTCTCACTCTCTGTTTCATGTCATGATCTAATTACCTCGAAGTTGTTTCCATAGGACTTCTCAAGAAATGAGCTGTTCCAGGAAGAATTACCTGCAATTAACAAACTGACAATCAAAAGCAGTTGTGATTGTACACAGTTATAAATAAGAGCAAAAACTGGCCCCATCATTCCCAGAGGTAGAGTGGGATGTGCTCAGCAGAGCCCCTAATGGCTCCTAATGGAGGATTGTATGAAAAGCTGTGTTCCCTTCCCTTAAGCTTTTACCTGTTTATTAGGCTGCAGCATCTCTCTGAAATCGTTGCTGTGTGAGAGTGTTCATGCTGACACACATGAGTGTTGATCTCCAGACCTGCAGTTGGAGTTTAGGGACTTAAGGAGGTGTTTGCTTAAACATCTAAGTACAGGTGGAGCTGGTGGCCTGGTGAGTTGTTTGTTCAAGCGTGTTACTGCTGGTCCTGTTCTCTTCCCCATCTCACTCTTCTCTTTCTCATTACAGGTCTTCATGCAGAGCTGTCCTACGTGAGGAATGATGTGGTTAATCACTATGCATTGTCCTTCAATCTCTTAATACCCAGCGAAACCAACAATCTTCACTTCAGCTGGCATGCCAAATCCAAGGTAGGCAGGGACAACTTCTGTGTTTGAGTGCTTGCTACATCATCTGTACTGCTTAGTGAATATCCGCTGTGCTCATTCAGTGGCTTTTTTCTTTGCAGAAGTTATCATATGCCTGATGGTAAAGAGTGATTTGTGTGATTGCAGACAGGCAGTTAAGATGACGCCTATTCAAAGTGTCCCTCCCTCGTTCTGGAAGGGTTAAACACTTCTTTTGAAGTGTTGTATACTTTTGCTTCTGGCACTCTACATGTATGTATGAGCCACTGCCTATGGAATCTCCTCTGGTTGTGCATTGAACACTTGGAAGAGGTAGACTTGAACTGAAGCCTCTGGAAATAAAATGTAGAGCGATTGTGTTTTAGAGATTTCTAGAAACAGATGTTTGGAGACAAGAACCACCTATAAAAGCATCTAGTATGTTATTCCTGAGCCCAGATGAAATGGAAAGGGATTTCTGTTTCACTTGATCGCCGTGGCTGGAGCGTGTAGCAGCAGCTCTCATAAAGATTGTGGATGTTCTTACATTTTGAAGGCTTTCCAGTTAAAAATTTGGTGTATGAAATGAACTGTTCAGTCTCTCACATGTTCCTCATTCTTTTTGTTTTAAAGTTGATGGGTATTCTGTCCATAAGGAGGAAAGACTGCAGTAGGAACAGTCATATTTAACACCCTCAGTGCAACTTCTGAAGGTTCCTTCTGCCAGTGTTTCCTCCCTATGAGATGTAACTTGTCAGGAGATGGGAATGTTGGCCTGCAGTGGGGTTGGGTAGAGTGCAAGCCAGCCCTTTTACTTGACACTGTATTCCCCCTTCACAGGCACTTCAGTCAGTTTGCCATTTGAGTAGGACTTTGGAAGGAGTTTCCCTGTTACAACTTCAGCCATGAGCTACCTGCATTGCTGTCCCTGCCTTGACTTTCCTTGGGCTTCCTGGTGAACTTTCACTGGGAGTTTTTGTCCTTGCAGAGCCCTGCTCCCACTGCCACTATTGCACCACTCGGCATCCTCAGGACTAACTCTGCAGGGTGGCTGTAGTGCAGTTTAAAGGAGCTCAGAAACTGGGTTCTGTTTCTACCCTTGGCATCTTGACTGACAAATAAATTGCTAACATAAATACATCCTCTTTGGTTTTAGAGAGAGGGAGGGGAAAAAAGAAGGAAACTAATGAGGCAAAGTCAGCTGAGCATGGAAGGATAGGATGGATTTCCAACAGCAGCTTATGCCTTGGTTACAACAGGACTTACAGAATCAGCTTCTTAAGTAGAAACAAAATCTTGATTCTAGTCAAATAGACTGTAAGCAATTTTGAGTTTATAAAAGTCTTTAGAGAAGGAGGAGTCATTTGAATTCCTATGGTTTTAACAACCTGCCTTTGAACAAGTAAGATTAAAAGTGTCAGCAAGTGAGGTTTGTCATGGGGAGAGTGGTTTTGGGGCTGTTTTTTTCAATACAATACATTCTGCCCCAAAGTTGCAACAATTGGTTCAGGAGTGGCCTCTGTTTTGAATTTCTTACTGTGAACTGTCACAAAAGCCTGCTATAAACCCCATCAGTCTGTGTACCTCAAATCTCTGGAAGTAAGGGACAGTTTTTTTTCATTTCAAGAAGAGTTATGGAGAGGTATGTAGCATTTCTTTTTCCTGCTGTACAGATTTCTGACATGTCTTCCATCTCCCAACTGTTATTACAGGTTGACTATAAGCTGGGATTTCAGGTAGATAATCCCATGGCTATGGCCATGCCCCAGGCCAACATTTCTCTTCAAGGAGAAGTTCCTCGCACCCTTTCAGGTAAAATCCTCAAAAGTACACGGCTAGTGCTGATGCTATGAATGTTTTCCAGTGCTACTCTGTCTTTCCAAAATGTCTGTAGTGCTGCCTAAGAGCATGATTTATCTTTATTGAGCATGTTTACAGGCCTTCTGCAACAGTTGTGACATTTCTGTGTGTGAATCAGTGACAGGATTGGAAGGGACCTCTAGAGATCACCCAGACTGAGCTATTTAAACCTCAGGGTTGTGGGTAAATGGAACCTTTAGAGCAGTTGAAAAAGCAAGGAGGAAAACTCAGGTTTTTTGCCTTTCTTTGATAACAGAGATGTCTCTTGTCACAACACTTGAAGTCCAAAGCTGATGGATGGCTAATGGGCATTTATCCACAACCAGAGCCTTTGTGATCTAGNGACCTATAGATTGAGACTATGAATGTGAGAGTGATATTTTTTGGACTAATCCAAGAGTAATATTTTTTCCTTTGTATAGTGCAGGACAGAGTTTGCTGGAAAGCAGACATGACTTCCTTTATGTATATATGCACACACAAGGTTCCCATTCTCTTGCAACAATAGCATGTAGTTGCATGACTTTCAAAATCTGTGCCTTAGTTTCTGTAGCCTGTAGAGGTGGCACATCAAGATATGTGGGAGTAGTTAGGAGTTTATAGTAAGTTCAGAACTGAGAGCTGTTTGAACTCATTCTAGCTGCCCTGTAGAATTCATACTACTAGAAACAGTTGCATTTGTTTCAAGAAGCGTGCAAAAGATCACCATTCCTGCTCACTTCAGCTTCCTCACTGTCTTTGTGCTCTGTTAGACACTGTAGGAACAACAGCATTCATACTGATGGTGTGATTGAGTGCCACTCTTTTGAGAAAGCAAAACCATAGAGTCATAGAATGGCAGGGTTGGAAGAGACCTTTAGAGATCATCCAGTTCAACCTCCCTGCAAAAGCTGAAATTCTGGAATTAGCCTTCTTTGTGTCTGCTCTGTTGGCATAAATCAAACCAGTGCATAAGCTAGAAAGCAAATCATGTCAGTTTAAGCTCTGATTCCAGTCAGATTCACAGAGACTGAGCTATTTAAACCTCAGGGTTGTGGGTAAATGGAACCTTTAGAGCAGTTGAAAAAGCAAGGAGGAAAACTCAGGTTTTTTGCCTTTCTTTGATAACAGAGATGTCTCTTGTCACAACACTTGAAGTCCAAAGCTGATGGATGGCTAATGGGCATTTATCCACAACCAGAGCCTTTGTGATCTAGAAACTGATTGTTACAGCTCACAGAAATGAGTCGAAAATCTGTGCCCTTTCATGCTGAAATGCCAAGGCTTCATAGCCGGTTGTTCAAATGTATACGTTAGTGACATCATTTTAAAAGAGTCTTTAATTGAAATGTTGGATTTTGATGTGTTCTTTCACCACAGTGTCTGAAAAGTGCCTGAACTTAACTGTAATGCTGCTCCATTGTCTGTTTGCAGTGTTTTGTGTCGACCTCTCCTGTACCGGCAGACTCGACTCTGAGGTCACAATACTCATGCAGCTCAACTTGACAATAAACTCATCCAAAAACATTACAGTCTTGAATTTCAAACGAAGGAAAATGTGCTACAAAAGTAAGACACAGAGTTTCAATCTTGAAGCTTTTAGTGGTAAAATACAGTAGGAAAAAGGAATGGGAAGGTCTGTGATCCAGGACATGAGTCAAAGTTCCCGAGAGTGGATGTTGGAGAGGAGAGGGGTAAACAAGGTGAAACTTTGCCTTTCAGAGAGGAATGGAGACTGTTGGTAAAAGCAGAAGCTGATGGCTGAACCAGTTCCCCAAGTGTTCTGCTGCACTTAACTGACCTTTCTACAGACATAGCAAAAACCCTTTTCTCTGTTGTACTTGGAAGCAAAAGACTTGCTTCCTCTAAACTGCAGCATCAAATTATTCTAAGAGTTACCAACAAAATCCACTTGGTTTATAAACTAGGATAAAATTGGCTGTTCAGTGGGTGCAAACAGGTGTTAGTCTTTCAGACATGGAGTACCAAACGGGCTTGGTAAACAATGCAGGAATCCCAGATCAACTCTTCTGTGTTTTGTCTTGGATTGTTACTGTCTCCCGTTGCTGCTTCCTAAATGATGCACAAGTCATTCTTACAAAAAAATGTGTTTCATGAAAGTGCCAATGGCTTTTGTGTTACGTGTACTGGTTGGTGTGGAGCATCTGGGCAGCTCTACTTTCATATAGTGCATCAGTTACAGATATGCAGGAACTTGCTGGTGGCTTTGCTCGAGGCTTGCCAATAGTTCCTTCTCCCAAGTTCAGAAAAGCCAAAACCTCTCAGGTTTTTCTTTCCCCCAGATTACTCTTTCACAAGTTTATCAGGCTGAACTGGCTCACCAAGCAGTTGGAAGGGGTTGTGCTGGGAAAGAAGCAGCTCTTCACAGCTGGGAGCAGAGAGGGGGATATGCAGGTGGGACTGCACCTCTGCAAACACACCAGTCTATTAAGTTGCCTCAACTGCATTGAAAATCCTTGGTGAGGTTCAGCTGAAGTCATCTCCACAGCCTGTATTCCCTTGCTCTGCACTGCTCCTCTTAGGGACCAGACTCCCAGGAAGCTAAATGAACATGTAGCCCCTTCCTAAAGGAGCAATTTCACACACACACGTGAGGGTTGTCTTTGTGTGTTCTGATCCAGATTTATGAGTATTTAAATGGTCAATACCTTTCTCATCCTTCAGTTCCAAGAAGGCACACTGCCCATGGCTGCATCTGTCTCCTTCCTAGAGTGGGTAGCATTAGACTGTGCACAGAATTTCTTCCACAATGTCAGGGTAGTAGTTGATGGAACATTCAATGCTTTCTGTCTTTTGGTAACTGATTCTGTGGGGTCTTTGTTGTTAAGTATCTCAGCATACACTCACACACTCTGCACCTCCTACTGGCTACTGCTTTTGGCTTTTGTGGACAAGCTGGAGGATTTTTTGGGGTAGGTAAATTCAGGAAGTTGAAGCAGGGCCTCAGTGGACATGTGTATCAGTGGTGCAATCTATCTGACCTGTGTGTCTTCAGTCTGACTTGTTATTTTTATTATACAGTGGTGTGAGGTATTTAAAATGGAAGCCTGGAAGTCACTGTAGTCTTTAAGTCAGCTCATCTGTTTGGAAAAGCAGGGTTTTTTTTTCCATAAATGAGGTGGTTGATTTCCTGTGAAGGGCTGCAGTGACAAATGTGGCCCAAACTTACCCATTTTCTCTCATCTGTTTAGAGCTTGAACCAGAAGTAAAATCTCCAACGTCTGATAAAAACAGCAGCAAGACTCTGTGTAAGTAATAGAGTGTGCAACTTCTGCTGTGAAAGATGGAAAACTTGTGATGCTCTTTTCTGTTTTCACAGCTTTCCCTAGGAAAACACTTCCCAGGTTGTCTGTACTGTACCCAATCTCTTTAGTGGCTGTGTATTTGTAAGGAGTTACTGTTACTGGCAGTATATGCTAGTGAAGAGGGAAAAAGCCTATTCCAAGTCCCCTAACAACTTTTTTTTTCCCCTCATCCTGGGAGCTCTGGTTTCTGTAAATGACTGATCTGTTTTCTTGACTTAAGCAGCCATCTGGTTTGCTAATTTAACTTGTTAGTATCAACTGAATAGAGTTGGATGGTTTCTTTGACTCATTCCTGGCTGGCAGTGTCACTGAGCTGACTGTCCTCAGCTTCTCTAGTACCTAAAACATGATCATTTTTGCCAAAATGCTTTTGGAAAACAATGGAATGCATTGCTCACTTGTCTCTCTACCACCTGCTGGCTGTTCTGGGGCAATTGTCATCCTCATTGTGAGATTTAAAACCGGGGATGGCCAGGGCTGCTGCCTCTTCTGCCCCCCGGGCCCTCTGCTGACTTGCTGCTTGGCAGGGGCTGAAGGCAGTACAGCAGGCTGCCTGTGCCTGCCAGGGTGCAGCTGCACGAGGTTGCCATGAAACTCACTGCACTTGAGATAGAGGATTAAGTGCTCTGTTAACACTGCTGAGTTCAGATTCAGATCAGGAGCCAGGCTCACAGAACAGTTGAGGTTGGAAAAGCCCTTTAAGCTCACCGAGTCCAACCATTCCCCAGCACTCACCCATGTCCCAGAGCCACATGGCCCTGGGATCCCTCCAGGGATGGGGACCCCACCATGGCCCTGGGCAGTCAGTGAGTAAGCACCACTATCACACTGCACCTAGTTACTATTTGTATTTTACTTAATCTGCTGGTGTGCAGAGGACTCCTGCTCTTTCTTGCTGCGTGGAGGGAGCTCAGCTGAGCCTGGAGGCTATGTTTGTCCATGCTCATGCTGGGTTTGCATTAAGGGGGGAAGGTTGAGGGTTTGTGTGAGGTAGGACCAACAAGGCTATCTTAGGAGGTTCCTGACTAGCTTTTATCCTTCAGTAGGAGCCTTGCTTTTGTCCCAGTAAATAAATGGAGGCATCATGTGGCTTGCTGAGCCCCTGCCCTGCTTTGCTGCAGCAGGAGCTGTGGTCCCCACTCTTCTGCGGGGTGACCATTTGCAGACTGGCTCCTGCTCCCTGATCTGCTGGACCTGGGTAACGGGCCAGTGTGGGAAGAGCCTCCTGATGGATCAGCCTTCTGGGAACTAATAACATGTAGTTTGCTGTAGGCTTTGTTTTTGTTTTGTTTCTTCTGTTGTTGTTTGGCTGGTTTGGGGTTTTTTTTGGTAAAAGATTCAGTAACTTCTCCCTTTTGTGTTTCAGTTGATCCTGTAAACGCAGCTCCCACCACTTCTACCCGGGTGTTTTATATCAGTGTAGGCGTGTGCTGTGCTGTTATATTCCTGGTGGCAATCATATTAGCTGTCCTGCATCTCCACAGCATGAAAAGGATAGAGTTGGATGACAGGTATGTATTCAAGCCTTTCAAATGCATTTTTTGGGATGCCTTTACTCAGATCTGTGGGAGTTCTGGCCTCAGAATGAACACTCTAGTAGCTTTCGGTTTTTGCTCTTGATGTGAAGCTGTAGCTATTATCACCTGTGTGGAGTGGGTGGGGAGTGCTGTGCTGCAGAGAGGCTGCAGGTGCTCTGCTGTTTATGGGCTAGCAGGGTTGGGACTGTTGGGTTTTTGCCAGAGTAGTTGTGTGGAGGACACACAGTGGAGAAATGCAGACAGATTCAGATCTACAGGGCTTGCCAGGACTGAAGGCAAATGTGATAGATGCCTGGGCACACTGCAGACATTTGGTTTTTACTGACTTCTACTGGAGATTGAATTTCAGTTTTCTGTGTTTTGCTTGATTTCCCAGTAATCACTTTGGCCTTAGGGTAAGGGCTGGGGATTACAGCTGGTTGGTGATAAAGTTGAAGCTGTGGCCCTCTCACAAATGTATTTTCAGTCTAGAAAAACCAAACTGGCACATGTATGTGCAAAGGACTTGTAACATGAGCCCAGGGGCAGCATGGTCAGCTGAGTGGGGATTAAATGCTGAGGCAGAAGGGAGGCTCAGAGAGCAGGTGGACTGAGGCTCTGCCTGTGAGCTGCATCAGAGGCAGCTTGGAAACAGGATCCTTTGGAGAGCAGTTGGGCCCGTGGGTGGTCACCCCTGTTGAAAGGATATTTTGAACTGGTTCTGTTCCTGTCTGCAGCCTCTAAGTAGCTCTTTTCTCCTGCCCCTCTATCCATTCATCTGTTCCTTTCTGATTTTCTTTCTGCTGCTTACTCCAAGTGTCCCCAGACCCCTTGGATTTTGGGTGGTGTCAGGGTAGTAATAAATAATGGTTTCTCAAGGCTTGGTTATCTAACTTGTCAGCCTTCCTTGATTCCTTTGTGTCTTACTGTCTGCTGAAAGTTTTTAATCAATAAAAGGTTTTAGAGGGTGTGCAGTTTGCTTTGTCAGAAAGGGAAAGCTTTGTATTGCTAGGTTGTGAATGGTGTCATCTGTGAGGTTTTGAGAGGCTGTTTCAGCCTAGAGTGTGATCAAATGTCCTTTCATCTGCTCCTTTGCAGTTGACTTCTGGGGAGATACAAGGTAAAAATGTCATCTAATGTCAATACTCTGTGGTTTGCAGGAGTTGGCTCTAATTAGTGTACAGCCTGCTGATAATTTCTGTGAGGTTTGTGGGACTTAGTTCTTCGGAGAGCTATGTCATGACTTGGTTTTTGAGCTCCAAAGTGCCCGACCTGATCAAACCTTGGATGGGCTCCTAGTTGTTGCAGCCAACCATTCAACTAGTGTTGCAGCAAAGATGAAACAGGCAACGTGTGCCTCAAAGTCAGGAGCTGGGAAAGTTTTGTTTTCATACCAAGCAGCGTGCTCAGGAGCCAGCAAAGAGATGAGGAGGAAACGTTTCAGTGCTTGCTTGAGAAACTGGGTGAGTGTTAGATTGAGCCTCAATGCGGTATGCCAGCACTACAGGGTCAGTGACTGCTTGATGTAGAAACTAGTCAAGGAATTAATGAGAGAAGAAACAGCTTATGATTTGGTTTTGAATAACAAGCTCCAAACCTTGCTGTAAAGGGCTTTTGCATCTAGGATGATAAAGTCACTGGGGTTAACGACCTCCCAGGAGCAACTGAGGTGGGAAAATCCACTGTGGTTGCTCTTTATTTCGAAAACCAGAAGCAAATAAAACCGAGGAAGGTTGTTAAATAGAAGCTAAACCCAGGCAGCTGAGTTTACAGGCTGCACATGGACTATTGGAGAACATTGTATTGAAAGTTCAGAACAAATGCTTGCATACCTCCTATCAAAGGCACTTGAAAAACTGCCAGAGAAAAGTTGTCATGACTTAAACAGCCAGAGAGTGGAGGCTGTTAAAAGCAAGAAGGCATCATGCAAAAAGCTGACAGTGTGTGAAAGTGGGAAAATGGAGAAAGCTCATAAACATGAGCAAGTGAAACCTAAAAGCCAGGGTGAAGCCAAACAAAAAGGTAGTTTTTCAAACTTGCAGCAGGCATAAAAAGAAGAATTCCTCTTTCAAACTTGCCTACAGCAGGAAGCCAGCCAGGGGCATCTGTAGGTCTGGTAGGTGAGCAGGTTACAGAAGGATTTTCCAGCTGTAGCAGGATGACAAAATGCAAGTTCCCCATCAGGGTTTGATGCACTGGGCTCTTCTTCCCAGGGAGCTTGCTGGAGGGGGGATCATACTGAAGCAGTTAATAGATGCAATAGTGTGNATTTTCCAACCGTAGCAGGATGACAAAATGCAAGTTCCCCATCAGGGTTTGATGCACTGGGCTCTTCTTCCCAGGGAGCTTGCTGGAGGGGGGATCATACTGAAGCAGTTAATAGATGCAATAGTGTGAACAGTTAAAATAAGCGAGAAGAAGTTGTCAACACCAGAGAACATCAGTAAAAAAAAACTCTAAAGAACATTAGAATGGAGTAGCTAGAACTCCCACTGTGCCTTTTACCCTCATGGTAAAACCTGTGCTGGAACCTGACACCTGGAAGACAATAATTCTTAAAAAAAAACAGCTCCATGGAGACACTGAAGCCTGTTGTTTGTGTTGAGAATTAGTAGGTCCCGTTCTGATGCATCTGTGGTGATGGTGTAATGAAGAAGAACTGACTTGGCTTTCTTTCTTAAAGGAAATCTTGCTTCAAAGCTAAGAGTAGTCCCTGAGGACATCACCAAGCCTGTCTGAAAACCCTGCAAGGACAGCTAGTACCACATGATTGACGTTCTGTAGCAGCCTGAGGAGCCAGTGGAATGTTACTTGGCAAGGCAGAGAGCTAGACCCCAAAACAATCTCTTCTTTGTTCTTGTGATACAGTGAAGTAGAAGTGGAGAAAGCTTTGAAGTTTTGGAAAAGAGGGGGATGTTTGTGTCTGGTTGGGATGGGAGATCAGAAAAGCTGCTTCTGGCCCTGCAATCTGAGCTAGTGACAGGTCCAGCCTCTGTCAGCAAGCTTCTTCACCTCCTCTTGGGCCATCACAGCTACCACTCCTCTAGTATTTTGTCTGTGAGGGTAAGACACAAAACATCCTGCTATGCTGTAGGCTGTGGTTTGTCCATCTGTGGTGTGCTATGTTCCTTCCACCCAAAGAAAATACTCAGAAGCACGTTGCAGGTGGCCTTGGAAGGGGCAACAAATGTCCTTAGGCAGAGGAATGACCAAGTAGGTCAGTGCAGTTTGGGCTGTAAAAGACAGCTAAGACAGTGACAGTAGCACAGGGCAACTGACCCTTTGCAACCATGAGCTAGGGAATATCTTTTTGATATTTACTCCAGCACAGGAACTAAAGGGCAGCAGGTGGAGCTGGCAGCTGCCCAGAGCAAGCAGGAGGAGATCCCTCTGCCTGAACAAGCTGGTTAAGCTTTGCAGAGTGTTCCGAATGCCTCTCCATTTGGCTCAGGCTACTGCTTGTCAAACTTTGGTAGTTTGAGTCTCTGTGGGATGTTGATGCCCTGTGCCAAATGCCACCAAGCCTTCCCTGGAATATGCTAGTTTTGTGGTTTCTGGTATGACAGGGTGGTTCTTTCATCACTTCAGATATTTCAAGAGTTGGGGAAAAGCACTGGAAAATAGCACAAATCAGAATAAATTGCTGTTTTATTCTTAAACAAATAGAATAAATATAGTAAATTCTGCAAAACAAACAGGAGGAAGATACCATAGAATCACAGAATGGCAGGTTTGGAAGGGACCTCTAGAGTTCATCCAGCCCAACCCCCCTGCAGAAGCAGGTTCACCTAGATCAGGTCACACAGGAACGTGTCCAGGTGGGGCTTGAAGCCCTCCAAGGAAGGAGCCTCCACACCCTCCCTGGGCAGCCTGGGCCAGGGCTCCCTCACTNCCTATGGAGCTGGGGAGCCCAGAACTGGCCACAGGACTCCAGCTGAGGCCTCAGCAGGGCAGAGCAGAAGGGGAGCAGAACCTCCCTTGACCTGTTGCCCACACTCTGCTTGCTGCCCCCAGGCTGCCATTGGCTTCTTGCCCACGAGGGCACGTTGCAGACTCGTTCTTCAAAAGATAACACAACAATGCTGAGATTGTTGGTTATCTAAAACTATGTGAGTTGCCTAAAACATGTGAGACTTCATCAGTGTCATTCTGTCCAAGCCTAGCCTATCACTTTGAAGTGATACACTCTGATAACGTACATTATTTGCTGTGTATATGTTGTGTAGCAAGCAGTCAGTCACATTGCTGTTCTCTGTTGTTTCAAAGCAGCATGAGTGACAGCAGCAGCTCCCAGGGCCTGTCGCAGCCGTCCACGCAGACGACGCAGTACCTGCGGGCCGACACTCCCAACAACGCCACGCCGGTAACCAGTAAGTGTTCACCTAATTACACACCTACAGCAGCCCCTCCTGCACACACAGCTGCAGGATCTGCTTGGTAATGAGGTCACAGCCATTTACTATCTACTAGAAGAGCATGAAGTTGGTGGTGTGTGGTTTTATCCAGCTATACCTTAAGGCCCTGACTGAAGTAGCAGGGTCCGGGAGCCACTGTATGAGGATGATGCTGTGTTTTGTCTGGGATATTCTCTCTGTGTGTAGATCAGCCTTGCTGGCTTCACCAGTATTTGCAGCACGTGTTTTCTTGCCACTGGAAGGAAGCAATTGAAGCAGAGTGTGGTATGGAGCTGGAACAGAGAACATTGAGTGGATGTATCCAGCTGGCCCTGTGCTTGGGTGCTGAGGGGAGACCAAAGCAGTCCATGTCATCAGCCTGCATTACTGTTGGTTATGTTATCCTTTTCATCTTCTTGTTGAAACCTGCCACAGAAATGAATGGAGGGGGGAAAAGCTTTGTAAGAGTGATGTATTTAATGATCTTTTTGTTTACAGCGGTGCTTGAAAGAACATGAAAGGGTTAAAAAGAGCAGTGACTTGAAAGGCAGGGTGGCAATGGTTTCTGTGCTCTGACATACTGCTCTGGTAGCTGATGCTAACTATGTTTTGTAATTACTGGAAGTATTTATTATCTGCAGGAGGTTTCCTCCTCCAGCAGAGGGGTGTCCCATACAGCATCGCTCCAGGGAGGGGTATTGCAGTGAGTGCAGGTGCAGGGACACACTTGCTGTGCATTTTCTTGGCAGTTCACTTGGCCTGGCACTGAAGGCTGCTGGTCCACAAGGTAATTCAGGGAGCTGAGCCAGCCAAAACCTGCCTTCTGGAGAGGGATTAGCTTTTGGTTGACTCTAGTCTCTGACTTGGCTTGTAGCCTACCTGTGTGAGCACCAGGACTAGTGCTTGGAAGGTGCAGGTCTATGTGACTGAGCATTGGAAGAAGGCAGGACTCAGCCCAAGCTCAATTGGCTTAAGCTACTGCCGGACAGCCTGCTTTAAAACATCTAAAGTGAGGAAGGGGCTTATGTTAGATGGAGAGAAAAATGGGGAGCCCCACAAGAGAAACAAACTGTCTGTGAAACTCCCAGACTGCTGCTGTTCTCCACAGAGTGAGCACTGCCAAGCTGAAGCAGTGCCCTGGCACCCTCACCTTGTCAGAAAGTGGCAATTAAATGGCTCCTGTTAGGAAAAACCTTTGAGATCATTGTATCTTGTATGAACTGTCTGAAGAGACTTTGTTCAGCAGTCTAACGGGTAGAGATGTCAGCACAGATCTATGTTGGGTAAATATAGTGATCAGTGATGGGACTATGTGTTTGAAAGCAAGCCAGAAGGTGTCTGCCACTGTCCTCTGATTGCACTGAGGAGTCATCCCCACCATGGCAGTTGCTGAGCGACGCTGCACAAGTGCCGTGATTAATGTGCAGCCCAAGTGTGTTTCCCTGTTCCTCCCCAGGTGTGGGAGCAGGTGTTCACCTCGGGCTCAGCTGCAGCTATGGGAAAGTTTCAGCTTGTTTCTGAATTCTTCTGCATCTCCCTAATAAAAAAAAGGAGGTTTTTGAAGTTCATCTTTGCTGTGCAGAGCTGCCTTTGAGATGGGATTGGTAGAAACATGAATTGGAGAATATTCTCCACAGAGTTTGGAAGAGGCTTGAGCATGCAACTAATTCTTGAGCTGCTTTTCCCTCTTGCCATCCAAAATCTCTCCCCAGCCTTTTTACTTTCCATCTCTTACCACAGATGATGTTGTGCTGTTGTGGCACCCTCAGGGTTCCACGTTGAAGTGACACCGTCTGGTTAATTTGAAATACGACCCCCTGGAAACTCATTTCTGAGCCTGTCACATTGAGAGGACCCAGCCCATAGTGATGATGAAACCCTCCTCTCCTTTTGAGGAGCATGGTAGCCACTGTGCATAAATGGCACTGGCTTGCTGTGGTCAGTCCTTGGCAGATGGTCCCTTACCTGTTGTAGGACACCTCCAGCAGCACAAGAAATGGCAGAAACAAGTGTCAGAAGGAAGAAGGGTTGGTTGCACAAAATAAACAGGAAGAATATTCTTCATCTTTCCAGAGTCCTGTGAATTTTTGGAGCAATCTTGAGCTTTACCTTCGAAGGCTTCTTTATAGTTAGAATGTTCCTGTGAAAACAAAGTTAAATGCAAAAGGACAAAATGCACTTGGACTGGTCATAAAGCTGCTCAGGCCTTTCTGACTCAGTATTGGTGCATCTAGATGCCTAGAAGCGCCAGGAGAGGGCACTGGCAGTTCTGGTTATACCCTGCTGGGTAGGGCATCTTCCTCACTGGGAGTCATCCGAGGTCTCTGACCATGATCTTTGCCTTTGGGCAAGGAAACAGTGTCACAGTGTGGTGTTAATTGGCGTCAGTGTGTAAGGGCTTTTGTTTGCCTGCTGTTAACAGCCACACTTGATCCCATGACACTACAGAAATGCTGGGTGATGCTTTATTTCCCTCCCTCACAGTTTATTATATTCACCTGAGTTCTCTTCTGCTTTTGTTGTTTAACACCATAACCTTTTAACAGATTAATCCCTGATGGTTTCAAAGTGCAGGCTGCTTGGCTGGAGTCCCACCTGCAGGTGGTGCTGAGGTGAAGCAGTGTGCCTGAGCTCTCCTTGGGAGGGTATTTATATGGGTTTGTTTGGCTCTGCTGGCTCCTCAGGTTATCCCACGTTACGGATAGAGAAGAATGATCTGAAAAGCGTCACCCTGATGGAAGCCAAAGCTAAAGTGAAGGACATAGCCATCTCCAGGGAGAGGATAACCCTAAAAGATGTGCTTCAAGAAGGTATTTACATGAGTCAAATTGTTTACAACATAGTGCGGAGAGGTTTCTGTTCTTGTAGCTGGATGTTTCTAAAGTTAATCATGGGTGACGTTTCTGATCTTCATCACTTTGGAGGAGTGATGAATGATGTTGGCATTTGAGGTGTGGGGAAAAGCAGTTGCCAGAATTCATTAGAGTGGAAGAGCCACCAAATGCTCAGTAAATCTTTCAGCTTGTCTGTTTTCATAATCTGGTCCTTTAAGACCAGAGTTAGACGGGGAAGGGGTGAGGTGGTCAGCTGGAGCTAGGAGAAGCTGAGTGACTTGTTTTTTGTAAATTACTGCTTAAGGAAAGAAAGAAAGGAATGAATCAAAATGAAAAAGCCCAAAGCCCACAAACCCTTCAGGTGTTTAAACTCATCAACTCCATTTCTACTTTAGAAATCTAATCAGCAGAGGCAACAGTTACAGCTCTGACACGGAACGTTTGGAGATCACCTGATGGTGTTTAACGTTCACTTGGGAAGTGTTTGTGCACAACGGGTTCTTGTTGCTACTGAGTTTGAGAAACAGGCTTGAATCTTTAGATGGTTTTGTCTTTAATCTTTACTGCTGCATCTTCAAGTCTGTGTTCCCTGAGCCTCATGAGAGATCACCCTTCAAAGCCAGAGCTCCAAGACACTTGTCCTTTGCAGGTGGAGCTGTTGGTTGCTTTGCCTTACTGTCTGAAGAACAATGGGAGGATGCTAACACTCCCCAGTTCATGTACTCCTCTGAATCCCCAAGGATGGCTTTTTGCTCAACTCCAGTGTTGGCTCTGCAAGAAGCTTCCTTTGCACACGGGATGTGCTTTGTCTGCCTTTGTACTATCTGTTGCAAGTAGCTGTGACGTTGGGAGTCATCCGATGACTAGAAGTGACTCAGTGCCAACGCCACGCACCGAGGGATGGAGCTGCCCTGTCCCATGAGATGTGCCTCACGCTGATGCTGAAGGCTTTGTGCACCCAGTAAGCACTGGGATCTTGTTTCTCGGCCTCTGGCTGTTTATTTGAATCTGTCAAAACCGTGGCAAGTTAGGCAGAGGACTAGAAGACAGATCTGGTGAAGAGTTGTCAGTTTTGGTTTAGGATGTAGCAGCGTTTGAGCCTCTGTCATCCAAGAACAAAGGAGCTTCAGAGGAAGCAAAGAATCAAAGCACTGGCACCAGATTTTTCAAGAATTCCCAAGTGCTGCCAATGGAACTTGTCCATATTTTACAGATCTTGGGTAGAGATTCATTGGCAACTTCAAAGAGCTCCCATGACTTCACCTATTTTAACATTTTAGTACTTTTAAGAGGCTATGGTTCTGCTGTGGTGTGACCAGGTGGAAAGTGCAAAGCAGGAGATCTGAGGGTGTGCAAGGGAGAGGGTCCTGCAGGGGCTTGTGCAATGCCTGATTCTACCTTGTGCTGGAGAGGTGCTTGGGTTATATGTCGTTGGCTTAAAAGGGCGTTTGGGACTTAGGAACAAGGGCAGTTAAAGCCTGACTTTCTGCTGTGGCAGATAGGTTTTAAGGGAGTGTTTTCTTAATGGAGAGTAAATTCTGTTAATGCTGTCAGTGCATTTTATCCACAACCTAGTTCTAATTAATTGTGTGTTCTGTCCATAGGCACGTTTGGACGCATTTTCCATGGGATCCTGATAGAAGAAAAAGACCCCAGTAAAGAGAAACAAGTTTTTGTCAAAACTGTTAAAGGTATGTTTACATGAAGGAGTGTGTGTGGGTGTGTGTCTAGCTGTTTGGATTGTGGTGTGTGCTGAGTGTTGCAAATCAGTCTCTAAAAACAAAAACCCCATTGCCAAAATCTGCCAAGTGGCTCCTGCTGAAAAAGCAAAAGCAGTTTGGATGCTGCCTTCAGCCAGAGAGAACAGGAATCTTATATGGAAGAAAAATGCATGTGTTCACCAGTGCCTTCAGTTCTTGTCTTGAATACTTTTGCTTATTATTCTTCTAAGTAATTTTTTCCTCCTCCAGCACGTCCTTGTTCTTTCCATCCTCAGCCTTGCAAAGTGCTGAAAAGGGCCCCTTGCAATGCAGCTTCAAAATCTCCCATAAACCTACACAGCTGTGTAGGGCAGAGCTCCTGCCATGCTTAAACATTGCTGCTGAGGCTTGAGAACTAGCAGTTAGATATATGTTGATATTTATGTATAGAAGTAAAGCATCTTTGTTCAAGAAATATGTTATTGGAGTGATTTAAATCATGACTTGAGACACAAGAAGGTGAGCATAGATGAGATCTGCCCTGTGTATGTCCCTGCCTCTGCTCATCATTGGAAGAGTTCTCCAGTAGCTCACAGCAGTTGCGCTGAATTCCCTGCCCAGCAGTTGCTTCACCAGCTTGTCATCCAGTCAGGTGTATTATTGCCTTTGGGTTTACAGCTTCTTCAGTTCTTTATTTAAAGAAAGATAGGGTAAGTTCTATAAAGCTTTCAACTGTTCTAAACAGGTATTTTTTTGGCCTGGCTACTAATCTTGAAAGGTACTGACTTGATCTAGGTGAACCTGCTTCTGCAGAAGGGTTGGACTAGATGATCTCTAAAGGTCCCTTCCAACCATCACCATTCTGTGATTCCGTGACAAAGGGGAAGGGGCAAATGGGTGAAGCTGCTAAAGTTTGTTGTTGAATCTTTCTGCTACCCATCCATTCTGTGCCATTTTAAAGAGAAATGTCTTGCTTAAGGAAAGCAACCTTCTGTTGGTGTGTTTCTCACACAATCAGATGCTTGTGATAACAAACCTGTGGAAAACCAACTAGGAAAAGATTCACACTCATTTCAAGGAAAGCAATTCCTTACAACCCACCTGATCTGGAATAAATGTAGCTGATAAAGGGGTTCTTCCTTGAAGCAGGCTGGAGTGTCAGCCTGTGATGGTGCTGTGTCATCCTTCAGCAATGTAGGGGGGTTGGTATAGGCCTGGCAGGGAAAAGACAGTCAGTGCCTGATGCCATTGTACCTGCTGCTCCAACAAAAGACCTTCCAAAGGCCCAACTGGCCAGTACTGTGGTTGAGGTACCAGCAGTGAGTGATCAGCACAGTAGGGGTTGTGTTTTCCTCCTTCCCTGCCTAACAAATCCTTGCCTGCTACTCAGTTTGGTAGAGCTGAACTGTAAGGTGGGGTGAGTACCAATGGTGAAGTATTGCTTTGGGCAGCAGGAGATTAACCTGGGAGTAAATCTGTCTCAGCACCAGAGCTTGACCTGTGCTCAGGAACAACTCTTTGTATTTCTGCCAATGGGATTTGCTGTCCCTTTTCCTGCATTTCTCTTGTGAGCACTCACAGATTGAGTGACAGTTACTCCTGTAGTCGTGAGATAGGTCCGTTATTTCTTCAGTGTGCTTCTGAGGTGGTACACTTGCATTCTGGAGTCTTTTTCCTCCTTGCTGAGTCCAGAAAGGATGTGCTGGGTGCAAAACAGCAGATGTGCTGGGTGCAAAACAGCAGATGTGCTGTCCCTTTGGGAGAAGTAGGTAGCTGCCATTTAGCATGGTGATGGTGGCTAGAACTGTGTCTGCTGAAATAGTCACAGCCTTGACAAAAGGTGTGGTGATCTTACATAAAGGCAGCTATTTCCTTGCAGTGATCCTGGCAAGGAGCAAGGGACTACCCTCTATTGAGAAAAAAAACTATGCTTCTCTCTAGTGTTTTGGGAACTCTTCCTGACTTGTGCCCTCTCCTGCTGCCCCTCTCTGCCTCTCCCAATTCTGACCAGCACTTTGGTTTTATTTGATGTAGTTTTCAGAAGACTTCTGTATCACACGCTCCTGTGGCTGAGGCAACCTGACTTGGACCATCAGTCACCAGAGTTACCTTCACATGTGATCCCCTTGGCTGTGGGATTTGTTGGGTCTTTGTCCTGGTTCAGAGTTGTCACACGTGAGCCCCCAAGTTGTTGTGAGTAGGGCAGTTTGACAGCTGTACCCCACTACTCACTTTTTATAGCATTGGATTGACAACATTTGTGAGACCAAAGCTGAATTCACCTGCCTCCCAGCACCACTTCTCTTTACCAAAATGGGGCTTCCAATCCACTCTTCAAGCTGCATTTCTCCCTTGCAGGGGCTGGTGTCTTTGACACAGCCACCCATCCTGATTTCTCCAGCCCTTGCAGGGAAAGATTTGCTGGCTGCAGTGAACTGGAGCATGATCTTGAGGAGGGAGTAATGGTATTCATGTAACTGTTGTCTATAGAGTTGCTGAGGATCTATATGGACAAAGTCTGAAATGGATTTTGCTGGTACTCATCTGGGAAATTCAACTGGTTTGGGCAGCAGAACGTTACTAAGGAAATAACTGTAAACATCCTCACTTCTCCTTTCAACAGTTCATTTGCAGTACTAATAGATGAAGCAGCTCACTCTTCCTGGCCTGGCTGTGATAGCTGTGTGTGCAGCTGGGTCATGTAATAAGTTGGGAATTTGATCTCCTTGGAAAAAACAACCTGCAAAAATTCTCCCAAGCAGACCTTTCCCTTGATCTTCTTCACTCTGTGACCACACACACACTGCTGTTTTGGCACAAAAACAGGAGTAGGGCAGGACCACGAAAGTCATATAGGTATGAGAACTATTAAACTGACTTAAGTATCTTTGTTACTGAAGGAGCCTGAGGGTCATGGAAAAAGAGACAATGCAAAAAGACTTTGTCTGTGTAGCATTTCCCTCCCCACCAAAAGTACAAGTTGCTCTAGAACTGTCTTGTTTTACCCAACAGTGCCTCTGAAATGGATAAAATAAAGTCTGGTGGCACTCAGGATGACAGAAAATAATGGGGAGGGGGGATTTTTCACATGTTCTGGAAGATGTGAACTGAAATGCTTGAAGGAAAAAAAAGCTTCAGAGGAAAAGCACCTCTTCTCATCAGGAGCAGAGCTTGAGGCTGGAGACACTGTGGTGTTTGGTTTGGCATTAGAGTGATTGCTGTGGCTCTCAGTCTGGAGTGGCCAGTAAAAGCAATGGTTTGGAAGGACAAGACCAAGACACAGCAAATGTGATCAGTCCACTTGTGCCCAAACTAAAAGTCCAGATTAGAATCGTAGAATGATAATCATTTGGGTTGCAAGGGACCTTTAAAGGCCATGTGGTGCATCCCCCCAGCCACAGGCAAGGGAGATCTTTTGCTAGATCAAGTTCCTTGAAATCCTGTCAAACCTAATCTTGAACACTTGCAGTGATGGAGCATTCACAGCCTCTCTGGGCAACCTCTGCCAAGGCCTCATCACTTTCATTGTAAATACAGAAATGGATCAATGTCCTTCTGTCCAGCATCAGTCTGCCCTCCTTCCAGTGAAAACTGTTGCCTCTTGTCTTATCACTGCAGGCCACAGTAAAAAGCCTCTCTCTTTCTTATAAGCCCCTTGAAGTACTAAAAGGACACCATAAGGTCTTTCTAGAGTGTTTTCTTCTCCATGGTGAACACCCTCAGCTCTCTCAGCCTCTGTCCGTACCAGAGAGGTTCCAGCCCTCAGATCATTTTTATGGCCGTTCTCTGGACCCACGTCCAGCTGGTCCATGTCTGCCTTGTGCTGGGGATGCCAGGTCTGGACACAGTGCTCTGGGAGGGTCTCATGAGGGTAGAGCAGAGATGGAGAAAACCTTCCCTCAGCCTGGGAACTTTGCCTAGATGTGGCTTTAGCAGTTGATGTGCAGTTGTCTGAGCCTTTTGCCCTGCAGAAGGTGCTGGCAGCCACGGGGCTTTGGGCCAAGTGTCCCTGTCCCAGGCTGGATTGGATGGTCGGGGTGAGTTTGTGGTATTCATGGAGGTGAAGCTGGCGGGAGCTTCATGACCTGCAGGACACATGCCAAGAAAGCCCGACAAGTAGTATACCTGGAACTGGGAGGCTTCCTTGTGCCATGGGCAGCTCATGTGTGTTGGCTTTTAGTAGAAGGCCTCTGCTGTACCCTGCAAGATCCCAAAAAGAGTTGCTGTGCTGTTTGACCTGTGAAGAGAGGCTGTGCCATAGATAAAACAGCAGGTGCCTGTGATAACAGATCTCTCTCGTGTTCCTCCCTCACCTGTCAGGGTGTTACAGGATACACAGCCTTTCAAGATGGGTTATTTCTGAAACTGTGACCAGAGGATGATGTGCTGTCAGCTTTCTCCTTTCATATCCCAGAGATGATGGCTGTTGTGGCTGGCACACTCAGCACACCATTGTTAACATCTGTGTTTCCTGCTCAGAGAGGAGTGTCTTTGCAGCCTTGTCAGTTTGCCTATCGTCTTATCTCTCCCTGGGGTTGATCCTTTTCCCCAAAGGATCAAAAAGCAAAGATAGTTGACTGGTGATGTCAGTATCTGCAGCAGTCCTTCCTCCTTCCCTGGTGTTTTCTAGCCCTCTGGTAAGGTGTTTAGCACTACTATAAATGAAAAGGATGCTAACTGAAGCTGAGAAGCCCTGATTTTTCTGAGCTGAGTGCTTGTTCACCCTTCTGGAGCGATCTGCTGTTAAAGGAATCAATAAAACACAAAAGCTGAGACAGCCTGGACCTGCCTGGCTTTGTCCTGAGGAACTCTTGAAGTGAAAGAGGCCATTCAGAGGGCATGGTGAAACTAGTTGCCAGGAATGTGGTATAGTTTTCCCAGGATGGGATTGACCTGTTAGGTCAGACTCTCAAAGGGCAGATTTGATCCTGGGAAAGCAACATGGGTGCAGAAGGCAAAGAGGAGTGGGATTGTTTAGCACTATTTGACTGGTTTCTCCTACACTACAGAGCTGCTCTGGGATCTTTCATCTGACTGGTTCATTCAATCTTTGAAGTAACTTTTCAGCCATTTCAGTGATCACTTGTTCTGTAGCTTGTAAATGGATATGACTTAAAAGCTGGAGATGCTTCTGTTGAAATCTCACCACCGTGATGCAGTCTGAGGGCCAAAATCATCCCTGAGTGCTGGAAGTTCACTCTGGATCCATTAGAAGAAGATTCTTCCTTCACCTAACTGTAGTACACTGCAGAGAGAAGTTGTAACGTGCCCATGGTAGTGACAAAGCTTCTACCTGCATGCTCGTAAAGTACATGGATTTATAGTGGGGCTTTATAGTGCTGTATCATCAGTGTGTCTGGATGCCTGAGCCTTCCATTATGTGCAGTGCTCTGTGCCAGAGAGGAGAGCTTCAAAGCACAAATGGGCATCAGTTGGCAAAATTAGACAGCTTTCTGGAAGCTCTAATAACTTGGAGAGGACAAAAGTCATAAGCCCTGGGCATAAGGTATCACTTGTTCATCCTTTCTCTGGGCTCTCTGTTGCCTACCCAGTTCTTTCCTGTTTGCACATTACAGTTTCACTACGTGTTAGTTTGTTACTCATGGTCATAAAGTCGCAGCTTTAGACTTTCCTAGGAATAATTAGCCTCTGTTCTTTCTTGAAATGGACACTGGTGTGAAGATGTAAGGATGTGTGTCATTACCAGCAGCAACAAGAACGTGTCATCTGTGCTGTATTTGGGGTCTTGGGCTCCACGGATCAACACAACCTGAATAAGTCCTTTGTTAGAAAGATGAGAGGCTTAGATGGCATTTACTTTCTTCATTGTGTCTTTTCCTCTGCAGTAGAATTGTTCAGTGAGGTTGTAATGCTTCAATTTCCAGTAGCAGGTTCCCAACCATCCTCGACTTTGGGCAGTGTCTTGCTTGGCCCGTTTCTCCAGGCTGACGTTGCGTCTCTTGGCAGTGATGGACGGGTCTCTTCTGCCTTTATATGGCATGAAAAACACACTTTCTTCTGAATCTTGGAGATTTATCTGATGTCAGAAGAGGAAGAAAGCACACAGTTTTTCACCTTTAAAGAACACATTGTTTAATGGTGCTTTTCCTGTGGAGAAGAAAGTTCTCTGCAGAACAAACGGGATTGTGTTATTCCAGGAACAGAGGCAGCGAGCCTGAGTGCTGCAGGGCCCTGACTCATTGAGGACCTTCTAGCCAAGGTACATTTTTGTTGAAAACAACTGGTGGTGCTGTTCAAGATAACCCAACCACTTCCATTTAACTTTCTAACCACTTAACATTTTTCTCAAGTACGAGGAAGGAGTGTTTGAAAACAAACCACCCATGAGAAGCCCTGGAAACAAAGTCACAGTGTAAGGGAAGGTTTAACTCTTGAGACCTCATCATTTTATTAACTTGAAAGAAGCTTTGAGTTTTGTTTCTCTCATTGTGGGTTGCTAAAGAAGTCTCTTGGCTACCTCCAACATTATACTTTGTAAAATATGTATTTATTGTTAGTCTAGGTAAGAAGGCAGGCTGCAGTGCACCCACACAGACAATATGGACAGTCACACAATCTCAAGGGCTGGAAGGGATCTTAAAAGCTCATCCAGTGCAATCCCCCTGCCAGAGCAGCAGCACCTAGAGCAGGGCACACAGGAACTCACCCAGCTGGATTGGAATGTCTCCAGAGAAGGAGCCTCCTCAGCCCATCTGGGCAGCCCCTGCCAGTGCTCCCTCCCTGAACAGGGANGAAGGACCTGGCTATGAGTTCATCTGGTGCATCCCAGCTGCTCCTGGTCACAGCTTAATTCTCAAGCATCTTCATAAAGAGACTTGAATTTAAGGGAAAAGTAACAAGTTAATCCTAGTTCAATAAGAAAGCATCCTGAGACTTCAAGTAGTACAATACACTTTTGAAAAATGCTCAGTAGTGGCTCTGAGGTGTGATGTCCAAGGGACTGGGCTGCTGAAGGGTTTTCTGTGCCACATGCTTCTGCAAGAGAAACAGAAATCAAAATGTACAGTGCACTTTGATTCCCATACAGTTCAAATCCCTGCCTGTGTTTCAGTTCGGGTAGTTGCTGTCCTTCACCAAGTGATAGCCTTTGAAACATCAAACCTGTTATTTAACTCAACTTTAAGTCAAATGGATTGCTGAGCAAAGAGCCTTTTCCTTGTTATTTGCTGCTGCTGCTTAGATTTGAGTGTTGCTCTGCAGGGAGACAGTGGTATCCCCAAATCATATTCCTCTCTCTGCCTTTCTTAGAGCTGCATCTGCATTTGTAAGGTAGGCAAAGCAGAGCAGGATTCCCTGTTTAAGCAGTGTCATGTTGAATCACCCATGGCATGGATCTGGTGTGGTGTGAAAACAGGTAATCCGATGTAAATAGCTTTGGTGTTAAGGTTGCAGGAGCAATCCTGCTCTGCTAAAGTTTTAGTGAAGCTAAGCATAGTGTCCTGTGTTGTAACCTCCTTATCTTGTTTGTGGGCACATGTCTTAATGTCAGGGAGGTTCTGTAGGCCTGGTTGCTCTGTGGGGCAGGTAGACATCAGTGTGGGAAAGCACAGCCCTCACCTAAATGCCTCTGGAGCTATCTGGGCTGGTGCATGCTGTAGAGCAGCCAAACAGGAGAAAGGTGGTTGCCCTTCACTTCTGGGGTAGGCAGAAAGCCATTAATGTATTACTGGCTTCCATGTCACTCTCTGTTAGGGCCTCTTGGAGTTTAAAAGTAGAAATATTTTTGTGTATGTATTTCCCCTTCTACCTATGAAAAAGCAGGTTGGAATTGCATTTCCCCAGCAGCTTATCCTTTTGTCGAAGGGAAGTTCTGAAAGGGTCTGCCAGCAGCATTAAAAATGTCATGTCAGGCAGACATGGACTCAGGAGAATCTTTGAGCATTGAATTTCTTCCAAAAAACACCAAAGGCTTGTGTAGAAGGGTTGAAGCAGTACTTGGGCATGTATCCTCTTTGAACTGGGGTTGAATTCTGCCTTGGGTGAAACTTTACATAATGAATTGCTCTGCAGAAGCAGCAGTAATTAAAGTGGATGTGCTACTACTGGGAGCGGTTCTTACCTGGAGCTGAATGTCTGGGGCAAATCTACTACACTCTCAGCTCCTCTGGACACTGTCTGTGCCCATTGTGTCTTCCTGTGTGCTTTTCACCCCTCACTAACTTGAGCTCATGGACTTTGTCACAGTATGTTTGGTAAAGCCCACAAGTCTGAAAGACAACCAGGGTGATACAAGCTTTGTGCAAGCAAGTAGCCTTATGGCAAATGTTAAGTGTGCTGATGTTGGGGACTATTAGCTTGCAACAGGAGACAGAAGGAAGTTCACATGGGAATAAGCCATTGCAAATGGTCCACGGAAGGAAATAAGCTTCAGGTACAACATACTTGTGAATATCCCTGTGTATGAATGTGTTTATTGGGAGCCATTGCTAGCTGTAGTGTTTGGGGAGCTACTTCTGATAAGAGTGCTGAAAGAGTTGCTTCTGCCCATTATAGGCTGTGAAAGGGCTCTGGAATGACTGATTTCAATGTGTAAACCTTTCGTTGTGCTGCTTTTAAGGTTCTGCTTTGTTTTCTGTCTGAAGAAGCAGATCTCTATGCTACTGCTGTTGTAAAGGTGCTGCTTAGAGCTTGTAGGAAGGTCTGACTTAAAGTGACACTCTTGAAAGTCATCCAGGTAATCAGGTAACCCACTGAAATAGGCAGGCAATTGCTACTTTTCCTCTCTGGCAGGTAACTTGAGGTGTGTGGTGACTCTCAGCCACCACGTAGTGTGTGCAGAACACGGTGCTCTGCGGTGGCTGTGAGCGCCCAGCCTGGGGAGCAAGCAGCTTGTGTCATCACAACACTTCCCAGAGGCTGCTGCACGGGAGTGTGAGCGTGATTCAGATGAGTGATGATGAACAAAGACTCTTAAGATGCAGTTTTGCATCTGGACTTTGAGAAGTTAGCCAATAATCTCTGCTAGGTGCTCTTTCTGCCCCCGTGAACCAGGCAGGGCCTCAGCGTGGGTCGCTCTTGCCAGAACTGTGTGCAGAGATTAGCCTCTGAGGTAAAACAATAGCAGTGCCAAGAGCCCCACTGTGCCTGGCTGTATACAAATAACGTCATGTGATGAGAGAAACTTACAGCCATACCAAAGCTGCTTGAAATCCTGGCTTGTTCATGCCCCCTGCCTTAGGGTAGACTTCCAGAGCCAGGCCCTTGGCACAGAAAGGGTAAAACTGAATACTTCCCACTTCTGAATACATTTCCATCTGTCTCAAACAGTCTTGTTTTCAAGCACCTTCTGCCAGTTGGACTTTTTTGGTCCTAATCAAACATGAAGACTTACTGCTGGGTATTAAATCTCTGAACTTGTGTGACCTGAAGTCTCTTGCTGTTTAGCTGCTCATAACCTGGTGAAAAATGCATCATGATCTTCTGGGGCTAAAGCAGCACTGGCCTGGCTGCACCTCAGGATCATCAACTGCATGAATTGCTGAGTGCTGACGTGTTCTTAATCACAAATAGTGCTAATACCTCTGAGGGAAGCTGAGCTTTTCAGAGGGCTTTGAAGAAGTTGTGCAACGAGGCCTTGTTGCCTTGCCCTGGGCTGTTTGACTTAAACCCAGGGCTGTTTCCTGATGCACAAGTGTAATGTATGGAAGACTGTGGTCTTCTCTGCTCTGGCTTTGAGTTGCTGTTCTAATTTCAGAGGTTTCTGGCTCTGTGGGAGGCATTCCCCCCTCTTCAGCTGCATGTGTGTGGCTGTGCTCACGGCAAGTGACTTCACAGAGCCACGGGAGCCTGTGGGCAATTCTTGCCTGTTAGACAAGATCATTCCCCAGGCCTCATTTTTGTGTGGCTGACAAAACAGTTCTGTGAACAAAGTGCCTGAGTGTGTGTACTCATCTGTAGTACTTAGAGCTTTGCTGTGTGGTTTTGTTACAGGGTTACGCTGTGGCCTAGCAGAGGATGAGATCTGTTGGGTTCGCTGCAGTGTGTCCTCTCAGAAGTGTCTCCCCCAGCCAGCATTGGGAAGTCACTGGCTTTGCTGTGGGACTGTTTCTTGTATCAAAACCAGAAGTGCTCTGGATTTTCTAGATTGCTTGTAAGATTTTTTTCAGTGCATGGTGATGAGATTCACCAAATCCTCCATGAGAAAATGCATTCTTAACAAAACCACCTTCTTCCCAAAGCTTGAAGAGCTGAGGCCTAAAGAGCTGAGGGGTTGCGTGCCTCAGAGTGGCAACGTGCTGTTAACAGCAACACAGCTTGGTTACACAACAAAAACTACTCTGAAACAAAGAAAGTGGCCTTAAAAGGAAGTCTGATTGCAATGGAGGCTGTTGCAGTGGCATTACTTTGGGGGTTTTTTCTACTCCCTTTTGACTGGAGTCACTCACAGAAGCGGGGGTGGGGTTTATATTTGGGTTTGAATTGTATCTAGCACAGAACCATAATAATCAAATTGTGTGCTTGTCCTAAATTGGCACTGATCTGAGCTGGAGGAGGGTTACCCTTGTGCTGCTATTGTTTGTTCTGAGTGTGTTGAATCTGTTGTTGTTGGGTGAGTTTTTTTTCCCCCTATAGAAACCAAGGAAATAATATTGATAAGAAAACACAATACGGATACTGGGGCTGGTGCCCAAGATAAGATTGACATTTCCTTATGGACTTGAATGGGAGTCAATCGTCCCTTTGGGTGCTGGACTGTAACCTTGTGTCTGTGAGCTGCAAGGAAACAAGACACCTTGCCTGTGACCTGCTGAGAAGCACCCTGTGTGACTGGAAAGGGAAAGGCACCGGCAGCAGAGTGTCTGCTCTTGCAGCTTTGGTGTGAAGAGATGAGTGGGTGCATTGTCTGGACCAGCTTAACTTGTTTTAAAGCCAGTCTTAAATAATCCCTGATTTAGAGCTTCAAATGACTGCATGGTGGCTCTTTAGAATTAAAAGCAAACCAGTGAAGCAAGCACAGAGCCAAGGAGTGTATAAGTATGTTCATCAGCTTAAACTCAGGCCTGGTCACCTCTCCCACCTCTCCTTCATCTTTCTTGGAGAGGCTGTGGTCTTCAAGTTGTAGTAATAAATGCTTTGAACCCTGAAGCTGTGTCCTAGTGACCTGCTCCCACTTCCTCTTACTTCCCATAAGGTGCTTGCCTGGGTGTTACTGCTGCTTGCATTTTGTCACAGTTGGATGATTCAGCCCTTCGTGCCTATTTAACTGCATTGTAATGCCGTATCTCGGCCTTTTGAAGTCTTGCCTCCTGCTGATCAAGGCTGTCACATCTAGAACACTTGAGTGCTGCTGCTGCACAGTAGGCAGGACCTTCTCTTTCTCCTGCCTCTGCGTTGGGTGTGCAAACAGAGGCTTCAGCTGACCGTGACGTGACTGCCTCCTGCACTCCAGAACCTGTTCACACCCTCCCTCTCTACGTACTTGCTTTCAGCAACAAGGAAATGCATCCTTGTGCTGCATCCCATAATGAGCTGCTGCCCTCATTGTCACTGATCTAATGGCACCTCTGTGTCTGTGCTTCTCTAGAGTCTTGGCTTTCGGTGGCCTTGGTCCCTGCGGCTTGTACAGGCTGTAGGTGGTGATGCTCCTCAGGGATTCCAGGTGTGCTCAGGGTTTGGTGCCTCTGGTTAGGATCTGGATCTGTATTTATAACCTGATTTCCTTTTTGAGGGCCTGAGTGCTTTTGGGAAGGCATGCCTCCTCTTTAATCTCTCCTGAGATGAGGGTGCTAAAGCAGCCTTTGAAGTAGTTTGCCTTGGGATATCGTTCCTTTCCCTGACTTTGAGGAACTTTCTCAGTGCAGCCAATGTTCTGTGGCCCACAGGTTCCTGACTTATTGTTCCTTTCTCTTTTGGTGAAGCTTCTTATGCAGGAGCTGTGTTGTGCCTGAAGCTGTCTCCCCTTCCAGCAGATCTGGAGAGCTAAGTGCCTTTTTTGTGTGGTTAGAGCCTGTCTCTTTAGGTTGCAGTTGCCATGGGGGAGAGGCCGTGCTGTCTCTCTGGGCTTTGGGCTTGCTTTCCCTGCCCTGTGCTCATCCACACTTACCACGTTCACCACTCTTGGTCAAAAGTCATGGTTGCTTTTGCAGGGCTAATGTCCAATTAAGACCCAATTAAGGTGTCAGAGCTGGTAAAGACCATGAAGAAGCAAAAAGAGTGAAGGAGTTCTCTGCTTTTCTTCCTCCTAGGGCAGTAAAATGTTGGCTTGACTCATCTGTAGTATGCAAATCCATCCTAACACAGCAAGGGAAACTGGCCTTGGCTGGGCTGTCTCCTGTGCTGGAATGCTGCCTAGGCACACTGTGCTCGTTACAGCATGACTGAGGGGCACAAGGTGCACCCAGCTGTGAGAGGAGGGGGATTGAGAGCTCTGATCTACTTTGCCTTCAGCTTCCCTGTCCCTTCTTGTCACCAGCCAGCGGGCTGGGGGAAACCCAAACTCAGAAGTGTTTGTGTGGAAGGGGTAACAGAGCACACTTCTGCCTCTGTCCAGCACGTGTTCTGATTGCTGGGGGGTTACTGGAGTTCTCACAGGTGTTTGAGTTTTAGCTGGCAACAGTGATTTGTTTTGATTTGATTTGATTTCTTGGGTTTTTTGTTCTTTCCCTGAGGGGAGGACGAGAGCAGCAGGCACTGCTAACAGCACCAGCGAGTGTGTTCAGCAGAGAGCAGCGAAGGTAGAAAGAAATGGTCTCCATCAGTGTGGCAGTGAGACCTACAGAAGCCTATACTGGTGATTCAGGAGCCAACTGGTGTCTGCTGAGCACTTCTGTGCCTTTGAAGCTCACGGCACAGCCCCGTTCTGGCAGCAGCACCAACCCTGTGTGCAGGATGTGACCTCAACACCTGCCCAGAACCTGTCAGCAAGTGGCAAAAGTACAGTCTGGCAGCACCTGAAGTGTGCTTGGTTGCTTTTCTTTCAGCTTCACACCATTTGTTTAAGCAACAAGCCTTTTTAAAGTTCCATTTTAAGTTGTGTTTGTGCTCAAGTGATCTCAGCTCACCCGTGGGCCTGGACTCAGCTTAGTGCAGATGTTGCTTTGTGTCCTAAGTTTACCTGTGATTCCTTTGTTTTGTTTTCATTAGATCAAGCCTCAGAGGTACAGGTGACAATGATGCTGACTGAAAGCTGTAAACTCAGAGGACTTCATCACAGGTAAGCTGAGCACAACTATATCTGTGAGCTGAAAATCCCAGAGTCACAGAATCCTTAAGAGTTGGAAGGGACCTTGAAAGATCTTCCAGTCCAATTCCCCCTTGTGCTTAAAGCTCCCTTGGGAGGGGAGAGGAAATGATTTGTTTAGAATTCAGCAACATGTCATGTTTGAAAATGATTCTGAGCCATTAATAGATGAAACAGATGAACAGATGAAACTGTTTTTCTCTCACTTTGAAATACAGGAACACTTCAAAACCACTTGCTGTGGTAAAGATCAAGAAGATCTTTATCAAATTTCAGCTCCATAACATTTGGACTTTCACTCCCTGTGTTCCAGGAACCTGCTTCCCATCACTCATGTCTGTATAGAGGAGGGAGAGAAACCAATGGTGCTGCTGCCGTACATGAACTGGGGGAACCTGAAACTCTTCCTGCGACAGTGCAAGCTGGTGGAGGCCAACAATCCTCAGGTACTCTCACAGAGGTGTGACTTTGTCCATGGGATTTGATTTGTCATCCCTTTATGTGCCTTAAAAGAAGCAGTTGTGTTAGATTCACCTGCCTGGTTGTGACAGGGAGAGAGTTGGCAAGTGGCTCCCTGGCAAGTGTTTGTTGTGGTTCATCCAGAGCAAATATTCTTGGCTGTGTTTAGCACAGGCCTTCAGAGGGAGTGAAGCTGAGCTAAACTCTGGTTAGCTGGAGGAGCTAATCTTCAAAAAAGACTGTTAAAAATAGAGGAAAGGGTGTGTGATTGTGCATGTAAGTCAGTATGTGCAGGGGGGGCATCAGAATGTGGAAGGGGAAAGTGTCTGGGGAGAAATTTCAGATGTACTGATCTTATTTTGGGTAAAACGAATACATTATCCCTTCAGTGATACCGGGGTTCTTAATGATTTTATAGTAAGCATAAAGAACTTGAGTGTTTAGTGATGGATGTGTATACACAGTAAAATTACCTCTCTGGAGATCACTTTGTCTATTCTTGAGCATTACCATGGTTTGGCTCTTTTGCCTTTAGGTTTAAATGAAGCACAAAGTGTAATCATCTGTCCTGAGGTCAGCATTTGTCCCTGTGTCGTGCCAGCTGTCAACCTCGGAAGGGCCACCTACCTCTGTCAATGTACAAGTTGTGATAAGCTGCTGGGATCTTTCGGCTTTGCAGCTTAATCTGAGTTATAAATCCCCATGCAACACACTGACAGCCCTCTCAAGAGTCTGATACAGGTTATAAATACCATTTTGGCTATGTCAAAGAGGAGTTGCCTCTTAGTAACTAGGTGTGATTGTACTTAACCATCAAAAAATAGGCCATCTGTAAAAGGTGAAACCTTTCTCCAGATCCCTGGGGCAAACTCTTCAGTTCTGTGTGATAATACATGGCTACTGTTGTTAATAATAACCTGTTAATGACGAAAGTGGTTTATTATTGTTTTAATGTAGCATTTGGTTTACTTTAACCCCGGTCTGGCAGCTTCAGTGTGTCCCTCTGCACACTGAAGCTTCTGAGACGCTGTAGAAACTCAGAGGGAGCCCCAGACAGAAATATGTGTACAGGTTTGATTTGTGTAGGGCTGGGAACTTGTGTGTGTAGATGGAGCAACAGCCTTTGATACTGTTTTTCAGCAGTAGGACAGCAAAAAAATTTTGACTGCTGTTTGTGCTTTGCTGCCTGAAAATGAGTTGGTTGCCAGGAAAGGGGAGTGAAAAGAGCTTGGTAAGAGGGGCAAAGTAGAGGATCTTTGCCTATGTTCACCACTAATCAAAGGAAGAGCTGTGTGGCACTGAGACAGTTGCAAATTGCAGATGTTTGCCCATGACATGTCAAAAAAAAAAAAAAAAGAGTATTGAGTCTTGGTATGTCTTTGTTCAACAGGGGAGAGTGTCTGTAATAAGCTGCTAGCAAGCACCAGCCACCGTAGGAGAGGAGCACTGGAATACAACAGAGCCACTAAGCCAACAGGCACACTGGGCTTGCAGCTGTGCCATGCTTGTTGTTCTGTCTGTCTCTTGCAGGCCATTTCCCAGCAGGATCTTGTACATATGGCTATTCAGATTGCCTGTGGAATGAGTTACTTGGCCAGAAGGGAGGTCATCCACAGAGACCTGGCTGCTAGAAACTGCGTGTAAGTACTGGCCTGGGTGCTGTGTGTCAGTAGCCAGGGCTGGGATGGGCTTTCTCCAGTTGGCCTCATCTCTACTTCAAAATATACCAGTGTTTGTGGGTTTTTTTTCCCCAGTTGGGGGTGAATGGTTTTGTCAGCGAAGTTGTTTTCTTCTAAGTCCAAGGTGCAGCAGAGAGCTTGGTTTTCAGGGAAGCAGGACATCTGTAGCTGAAATACCTCTGCCAGGTGTTGTCTTATCACTGCTTCAAAAGCTTGAATAATACTGAAGCTTCCCTTAGGCTTTATTAAAAACTTGGAACATCTTTGACAGTTTATCAGTGGATAGATTTTTGTATGAGGTTCCATCTTTCCACTGGCTTCCAGGGCAGATTGGATGGGGCTTGGGGCAACCCTGGTCTTGCCTGTGCCAGGGGCTGGCAGCCCAGGCTCCTTCACTCCTTGTCCTTCTAGGGCCAAGTCCAGCTTCTCTTTAGTTGCCGTATGTGTGATCTGGAGTGCTGCTGGCAATAAAGATCAATTCATAGTGCATCTGGTGCTGCTTCTCAGTGGGAAATGCAAGAGCTGGGCATCTGCCTCAGTACCAGAAATGCTGGGCCAGCAGTGGGTTTTAAAGCAAAACAGGGTGCCAGTAGCCAGCAAGGGCTTTGGTTCATCTGCCACCCCTTTATTTCCCAGGTCTGTTCCTGTGTGGTTGAAAGAATGGGAGGAGTTGATGTGAAGTGTATCAGACCTATGTCCCTGTGCTGTAATGTTGGGCAGGGAGCCAGGACTGCACTGGTCTTGGCAGGTTTGTTAAGGGAGGAAATGCTGTGCCCACGGCCCAGTTGGGCCCAATTAGAGTGGACATGGGGATTGCACTAGTCAGAGCTCACTCATGACTGGGAAATTAGCCTTTGTTTTTAGACAGGTCTTCTAGGAACTGCTCTGGACTCTTAAGAGTGATTAAGGCTGGAAATGCTGAGGGTAACACACACACTGCCCTGGAAGTGCGTAGGGATGGAATAAATAAGAAGGTGCTTGAGATAACAAAGCAAGAAACACACAGACTGACTGTTCCTATGTAATTTTTTTCTCATCAAAATCAAGACATCAGTGACAAGATGAAGAGAGCAAACACCATTGTATTGCCATCCCCCTAACCCAGTGTGTTATTTCCCTGTTTGGGTCCTGAGATGTCAAATCCAACATCTCACCCGTCCTCTGAAGTCAGCTGTTTGACAACATGAGACTTTATGACACATTTGAAGATCAAAATAATCTCAATTACCATCCAGGTGGGATGAGGGAGATTCCCCCCTCAGGCTCCACGTGCTTGAGTCATCTTGTGTTGATTTCAAAGTGAGTTTCCCTTAGCCAGTGCCCTATCCTGATAACAGAACGAGTATCTCTTGTTGAGGGGAGTAAATAACATCTTAGCAGACTGCTTGCTTAGAGACAAGGTTTTAGGCCAAAAATAATACTGGTTGCTTTACAAGACATTACCAGATCTTGCTGTGCTGAAATCTTTGGCTCATTATTACTACAGAGCCACTATAGCACAAACCTAGTTGATGTGACCGGGGCTCTCCCAAGGAGCAGGGAGTTGCTTGTTTGCTTTAAGTGTTTCCTTTTGCGCTTGCAAATGTTTGGTGTTATCTGACCTCAGGCTGAGGATTTTTCTTGTGTATATCTGCTGGTGCAGAATCAATCTGTTCCCTGCTGGTGATTGATAACCAGAAGGAGTGCTGACCCTTGCCAGCCTCCACAGCTCACGTTAGCCTTCCACCATTAAATCCCCAGCCTGAAAGCTTCATTTTGAGTGCAACTGTTGCCTGTGCCACTGCAGTGCCAAGCTTGCTGAGTGCCTCTGTTCTGTTAACCCAGCATTGACGATGCACTTCAGGTGAAGATCACGGACAACGCGCTGTCCCGAGACCTCTTCCCCATGGACTACCACTGCCTGGGAGACAACGAGAACAGGCCGGTCCGGTGGATGGCTCTGGAAAGCCTGGTCAACAATGAGTTTTCCAGTGCTAGTGATGTGGTAGGTTTGCTTGCTGCTTGTGTTGGACTGCAAAGGTGCTTTGCTGGCAGTCAGTGTTTCTTGGGAGTCGGCTCTGCTCCAGAAGTACTTGGTTGGAACACGTGTGGCTTTTTTTGTGTTATGCCACGCTTGGAGACAGAGCAGGAACTGGAAGTTGCTTGTAAAAGCACTAGGTGGGATCAATTCCTACAATCACAGAAAGATTCTATTCAGTTCAAAGTCATTTTCTTCTTATTTTATATTCTTAATGCACCTGGGACAGGAAAGTGCTCACTGTCCATGAAACTACCCTTGGAAACAAGAGCTGAGGTAACACTGCCAGCAAGACCTGGGAGAGCTGATGGATAATAAGCTGAACACGAACCAGCAATGTGCCCTCGTGGCTGAGAAGGCCAATGGCAGCCTGGGGGCATCAAGAGGAGTGTGGGCAGCAGGGCCAGGGAGATTCTGCTGCCTCTCTGCTCTGCCCTGCTGAGGCCTCAGCTGGAGTCCTGTGTCCAGTTCTGGGTTCCCCAGATCCAGAGGGGCAGGGAACTGCTGGAGAGAGGCCAGTACAGGGACACCAAGATGCTGAGGGAATTGGAGCATCTTTCATAGGAGGAAAGGCTGCGGGACCTGGGGCTGTTTAGTCTGGAGAAGAGGAGACTGAGGGGGGAATCTTATTAACAGTTACAAATATTTAAAGGGTGGGTGTCAGGAGGTTGGGGCAGCACTTTTGTCAATGGTATCCAGCAACAGGACAAGGGGTGATGGGATGAAGCTGCAACACAACAGTTCCACTTACATATAAGAACAAACTCTTTCCCTGTTTGAGTGAGGGAGCCCTGGCCCAGGCTGCCCAGGGAGGGTGTGGAGGCTCCTTCCTTGGAGGGCTTCAAGCCCCACCTGGACACGTTCCTGTGTGACCTGATCTAGGTGAACCTGCTTCTGCAGGGGGATTGGGCTGGATGATCTCTAGAGGTCCCTTCCAACCCTGTCATTTTATGATTCTAAGTGCACAGCTCAGTGTCATCCCCTTTGCAGAAAGCTCTGGTGCAGATCAGCACACAGCCTACACTGTTTTTTAAACTCCTTTTTGCTTTGGCTTTCTAGCTCACCTCCCAACACGTAGCTCTCACCTTTGCACATGTGACTGACTGAGCTTTGCACTCTGCAAACATGGACAGCTTCCCTGGGCACAGAAAACAGGATCTGCCCTAAAGATCAGCTTTGCATTCACTGGATGCTTTTCCCAAATATGAGGGGATATGTTTATTGTCTGCTCGCTAGGAACAAATCGAATTCTCAGTTGCATGTAACTTACCAGAGGTGATGAAATCTGTTACAAACAGTTGTGATGGTGCCTGTTCAGATGCAGCTGGCTTGTGTTCCAGCCTTGCTTTTTGGATGCATTTCTTTAACAGGGTTTTGCTGGCCTGAAATGCCCCTAAATGTTTTCCTCCCCTGCCAGCAGTTGTATCAGGCAGCCAAAGTGTAGAAAAACAAAGCCCAGTTCCTGTTGCATTGGGGAGTTCTCTGGTTTGTTTTCCTCTCTGTTGGACATGAAGCCCTGCGTTTCCTTGGGCCAATTTTATGCAGCTACTTGTGGAACTATAAATAGCTGGATTCTTCAAGCAGTTTTGCTTGAGTTGCTCTTTATTGTCAGGTTCTGGGTTAACCACCACTCGTCCCAGAGCATCTTTCTGAACTGCACACGTCCTCCTGTGCCTCTCCATGCTGCCAACGGGCAGCTGTTCAGAGCAGGACCACATCAGTGCCTCTGCCATTCCCCAACACCCCTTAGTTAAGCCTTTGGTTGAGGGAAGGGCAGGATTCCTTTTCATTAAAAACAAGCCTCTTTGGAGACTTACACAACTGTGACTCTGTAATAAATGATGTTTGCAGCCCTGTAACTTCACCCTGGTGATTCACTGCTGCGCTATCAGCTCCATCTCTGTTTCATCTCTCAGCTCTCTTGGTACCAGACAGTAAATCATTTCACTGGTCCTGTGCTTGCACATGAATTGATTGATTGATTTTTCAACACCTTGAGAGCTCCTTTTGGCAAGTGCTGTGGGCTAAATGCTGCTCCAGCTGTCAGGGTGACTTGGATGACAATCTTTTATGTTTCCTGTGAGTCCTGCTCCTGAGCCTGCACTCCACATGAGCAGCTGAGCTGGGTTGAAAGCAGAGCTGCTTTTCATTCAGCCTGCTTTGCTGAGCCTTGGACTTTCACACTCCTGTTTCCTGGAGGAATGCTGACTACTGCTTGGAAGAAGTGAAATGTAACACAAACAATGTAAATGCACTGGTAGTGTGGGATGATTGTGTGAAGGAGCTCTCCAGAGGTTCAGCAGGTTGTGATGACGCTGTTTGTTTGCAGTGGGCCTTTGGGGTGACCCTGTGGGAGCTGATGACTCTGGGCCAGACTCCCTACGTGGACATCGACCCCTTTGAGATGGCAGCTTATTTAAAGGACGGCTATCGAATAGCTCAGCCCATCAACTGCCCCGATGAACTGTGAGTACCTGCTTTTGGAGAAGGGCTCAGGTGCCTGGTTTGCAGCTGGCATGTGAAGCCAGCCCTTATCAGGGAAAGAGCAGGGGTTGCTTTCCCCTGCCTTTTACACAAACCCTCGTGGAAAGTGTTGGTGGCTTCAGTGACCTACGTCAGGGAGCTCGGGCTGAGGTGGGGCGCTCGTAGTTGTCGTTGGGGTTTGCTTCATCCCAAGCCAGCTCCTTCCCTTAAGATGTGGGGTTGGTCAGCAGGATGGGAGGAGGGAGGCAAAGGTCCCAGGGGGTTTGGTACAGTGTTGGTGTGGCTGCAAGGGTAGGAAGCCTCTAGGGCTGTAGGCAGAGGGGATCTCTGTTCTCTCAGCAAGACTCTGGAGAGGTTTGTGCTGGAGGGAAATGGCAGTGCCTGAGGGCTTTATTCCTAATCCTGGTGGTGTAGTGGTGTAGGAGAAGGCAAGTGCACAAGCACTGCCTCCTACCTCATGAGCTCTTCCCCATCCCTCCTCCTGTGAGCCTCCCACAGAGACACTGTGCACTGGGCTTTTACAGTAGTTGAGCAATTTATGATGAGCTGTGTGTAGCTTCCTCCTGGATTGCCTCTGACTCATATTCTGACCAGCACTTCAGTCACAGGAGGCTCCCTGAGCACTCCAGGTGTCCTCTTTTCTGAGGAGGAGCTGTTCAGTGGCACGTGGCACAAGGCAGAGGGTTCCTTTTCTCTCTGAGTCAGCAGGTTTCCAGTGTCAGGTTGGGCCTGTGGTGGCCTGGCTTAAACGTTCTCACCTCTTCCATTTGCCTCTGTCTCACAGGTTTGCTGTGATGGCCTGCTGTTGGGCCCTAGATCCTGAAGAAAGACCCAAGTTTCAGCAGCTGGTGCAATGTCTAACTGAATTTCATGCAGCGCTGGGAGCCTACGTGTGAAAGCTGCAGGAGATGGGACTCAGTGCCTGGGAGAAGGCAGGGCAGACACCTGCAGCCCCCTGCACCTCTCCAACTCACACACCTGATGTGGATAAAGCAACACCAAAAGGGAGAAAAGCACTTCTTCCCAAACACTGTGCCTTAGAATGCCTTAGTAGTCTCAAATCCTTTTGTAAGACCCTCTTGATGTTGAATATTTTCTTAGGTATCACTTTTTGCTAAGTTAAAATCGAGACCTTTTTGTTTTGGCATCAGGATGTTTCAAGTGTAGTGATTAGTGAACTGAACCACGAGATCTGGATGGACTTTGCACTCTTGACAGCAGCCCCTGACGTGTTGGGGAAGGATTTGTGGAGCTGGGAGGAGAGAGGTGAGGATGGGCAAGGACAGCACAAAACTCCCCCCCCCCCCCCCCCCCNTTTTCAAAACCATTCAAACTGAACCTTTCTGACCAGCTCTAGTGTTTGTACTTTGTTATGTATCTGGAATAGCTCCTTAGTATCAACTTCTTCCTCAAGACAACAGCACATTGTGGTTGGACCCACAGGCAGCATCTTAACCTCTTTTTTAACCCCTTCACCAACGTCTCTTTTGGAGCAGCTGGTCTCCAGGATACAATAGCTCCCTTTTTAAAGCAGTGAAGTGGTGATGTACAAGTGATTCCAGTTTATAACCTCATGTAGAGGGTGGTAAAGGTGAGGTAAAAGCCATGCCCCTCCTTTCAGATCAAAAGGCTGACGTGGTGGTTTGGTTTTATGTGCTAAACAGAGGCCTTCAGAGAAGTGCCAAAGCAGCCCTTGTGTTGGGAGTCTTTCACCTCAGACTTCTGCATCACAGTTTCTCTTGTTCAAAAAGGTACTGGTTGTGGTTGGTTTTTTTTTTCTACAGGCTTTTTGTGGCCTGAAATGGGCTTAAATATATAAATATCTATTTGTAAAGACACTTGCAGAGTAAAGAACGTTTTTCTATGACGTGTCCTGTGAAAGCTTGGTCCCTCACCTTGCGCTGGCTGTTGAACATGCAGGTTGGTGGTGATGGTGGTGGTGGTTGAGCTGGAGCTGCCATGAAGACAGGGTGGATTGCCTAACTGCCTGCCTCCAGAGCTGCTTCCTGAGCCCTTCATGTTTTATCCTGCTGCCTTCTTTAGCTCAAATATCCATCCCACCCCAGGTTGCTTTGGGTTGAACATTACTAAAGAAGGCTGAACAAGGTAATCTGGGAACATGTGTGGGGGAATCCACTGATTCAGCCCCAGTCACTTTCCTGTTCTGTATGTAACAAAGTGATTTTGTAGCATATTTCAGTTCTCCAGGTGAAACTGGAGGTTTGGATCCTCTGTGTGATGGCACCTGCACTTCAGTGCTGTAGCAAGGTGTCTCATGCCACCTTCTGAGTAAAGTACCCACGGGCTGGAGGGTCTGTGCAACTGCAAGGTGTCAGCATTGCCCTGACAGGCTCCCCTGTGGCATTTTAGGAGAACTCTGGGTTTGACTGTGGTGGATGTGCAGCTTGAGTTGTGAGGAAAGCTGACCTGCAGGCAGAACTCTGGGTGGTATGTTCTCAGCCTCACAGGCTGCACCTTTGCATTGGCTGAGCTCAAGTGGAGTGTCCCACACATGCCAGGAGCTTTCCCACCTCTGCTTTGGTGTTAGTTACCTGTGGCTGGTGAGCTGAGTTTTGCTTTCTCCTAGAAGAGACATGTTGTTGCTGGCTCAAGTTTGAGCACGTTATGATGGGCTGCAGTACGGGTTTCATTGGGTTGGCTTTGTAGGGACTGAGTTGGTTGAGGACAGCAGCATGGCTTTGGTTGTGTGGCCTCCTCTGGTCTCTTTCTGACCTGGGGAAGCTGCCCAGGTCTGCTCAGCACTTGTTGACAATGACTTGGATGTTGAGGCTCAGTGTTACTCCTGTCCAGCTCCCTGTGGAGGTGGCACCTGCAGAAGTCAGAGCTGTAGCAGTGACTCAAGGCTGGCAAACAGCCCAGGGTGAACGTGGTACCCAGACTGTGTGCCCTGCACAGGGGTGTGCAGGAGCATCCAGGAGGTGTGTCTCACACCTTCTGTTCACACCTGATGGGTATCTGGAACACCCCAGGGTGTTCATCTGGCAACCTTTGCCTGGGATTGGTGAGGTTTTGCTCTGGGGAGACACGTGTGTGTGGTGTTCTCCTTCATGGGAAGGCCCTGTGTCAGCTGGGGCTTTTACCAAGAAAGTGGAAATACTGCCAAGCCTGGAATTTGTGCAAGAGCATTGAGCTTTGAGCATTTTTCTGGTAACTGATGGCTATGAGTCACTGAAGGATGGGAGGATGAAAGAAAATGAAAGCAAAGAAGAATCCTTTGAAAAGGGTGTATGGGCACATCATAGAGTCCCAGGGTGGAGATCATCCAGTCCGACCCCATGTCAAATATCAGCCACATATTGCCTGTGCTCCTCGCAGGTAAATCTCTAGGAAGGACTTTTTCCCTGAGAGGGTTGTTAGAGACTGTCCCAGGCTGCAGGGAGGTGTCCTGGAGGGATCCCAGAGCCGTGGGGCTGAGGTGCTGAGGGCCGTGGGTCAGTGCTGGGGAGGGCAGGGCTAGGACTGCAGCAGCTTCCAGGGCTTTAACAACCCCATGTGTGCTTAGGGCCAGGTGGAAACTCCTGCACTTCAGTCCCAAAGTCCCCTGGTGCCAGCTCTGAAGTGCTCCCCTTGGCAAGCAGAGCAGTACCCACACCCCCCCGGCACTGATCCCTGTGTGAAGGGGGCTGGTGTGAGCCTGACTGTGGGGAGCAGCCCTCACTGTGTTTCCTCGCTGCCCCAGGCCATGATTGCAGCACAGCATGTGACCTGGAGTGCCAGGGCTCTGTGCCTGGGCACTGTGTGTGTCAGGGTGAGGAGTCTGTTCCTCAGGCAAACTCCTCTGGGTGTTGGTGGATCCTTAGTACAGGATGTGAGTCCAGCCATAGCCTTTGATCTCAGCACAAGAATGTTAGGGAGAAGCCACTGCAAGGTAGAAATGGGATGTTCAGGGAAGAAGAAGAAGGGCAGGCTGCCTGCTGAGGATAACAGCCCACTCAGGACTGCTGGGAGTCAGGGCAGATCCAGGAGGTTCATCAGAGTCCCAGCACCTGATAAGGAGCCCATCTGGCAGCTGTAGGGCTGCTGCTGGGGGAGGGAGGCTCTGACAACCTTCCACAGCCAGGTTCTTACAAGCAGATAAGGATGTTCCTGCAGCCCTTTGTGTGCTCCACGTGGTGATGNCGACCCCATGTCAAATATCAGCCACATATTGCCAGTGCTACTCACAGGAAGGACTTTTTCCCTGAGAGGGTTGTTAGAGACTGTCCCAGGCTGCAGGGAGGTGTCCTGGAGGGATCCCAGAGCCGTGGGGCTGAGGTGCTGAGGGCCGTGGGTCAGTGCTGGGGAGGGCAGGGCTAGGACTGCAGCAGCTTCCAGGGCTTTAACAACCCCATGTGTGCTTAGGGCCAGGTGGAAACTCCTGCACTTCAGTCCCAAAGTCCCCTGGTGCCAGCTCTGAAGTGCTCCCCTTGGCAAGCAGAGCAGTACCCACACCCCCCCGGCACTGATCCCTGTGTGAAGGGGGCTGGTGTGAGCCTGACTGTGGGGAGCAGCCCTCACTGTGTTTCCTCGCTGCCCCAGGCCATGATTGCAGCACAGCATGTGACCTGGAGTGCCAGGGCTCTGTGCCTGGGCACTGTGTGTGTCAGGGTGAGGAGTCTGTTCCTCAGGCAAACTCCTCTGGGTGTTGGTGGATCCTTAGTACAGGATGTGAGTCCAGCCATAGCCTTTGATCTCAGCACAAGAATGTTAGGGAGAAGCCACTGCAAGGTAGAAATGGGATGTTCAGGGAAGAAGAAGAAGGGCAGGCTGCCTGCTGAGGATAACAGCCCACTCAGGACTGCTGGGAGTCAGGGCAGATCCAGGAGGTTCATCAGAGTCCCAGCACCTGATAAGGAGCCCATCTGGCAGCTGTAGGGCTGCTGCTGGGGGAGGGAGGCTCTGACAACCTTCCACAGCCAGGTTCTTACAAGCAGATAAGGATGTTCCTGCAGCCCTTTGTGTGCTCCACGTGGTGATGATCCCAAGAGCAGTGATTGCAGCCTGTGCCCTGGGAAGGACGTGGAGCAGGGATCTTCTGTGCAGGGAGCTGCCTCACACACACCAAATTGCAATGGCATTGCTGGGAGGTGGAGAGCACGTGCTTTGTTTTTGATGGCTCATCTCATTCCTGTAAGGAGTGAACTATGCCCATCCTGACCTCTCACTGTACCTGGTCTGGGAGCCACATGTTACGTACAGTGCTCCCACACACTTGCCAAGTGTTGCCTCTTGAGAAAGCCTTGCATGACCATGCCTTAGCTCAGCAACAGGGGCAAGGGTTGATCCTAAAAGTCAGTGTGTTTTGGAGTCAGCACACAGAATCCCGGAGTGCTGGGGACTGGAAGGGCCCTGCAGAGCTGCTGCAGCCCCAGCCCCTGCTCAAGCAGGTTCCCCTGGCTCAGGGGGCACAGGAACCTCCAGAGCAGGAGCCTGCACACCCTCCCTGGGCAGCCTGGGCCAGGGCTCCCTCACCTCAGCACCAAAGAAGTTTCTTCCCCTGTGCCAGGGCACTGCCTGTGCTCCAGCCTGCGCCTGTTGCCCCCCTCAGGTTTCTCCTCTCCATGCTGAACAGCCCCAGGGCTGCAGCCTTTCCTCCTCACACACATGTTCCAGCCCCTCAGCATCTTGGTGTCCCTGCACTGGCCTCTCTGCAGCACTTCCCTGTCCCTCTGGAGCTGGGGAGCTCAGAACTGGACACAGGACTCCAGATGAGGCCTCAGCAGCTCTGGCAGAGCAGAGGGAGAGCTGAACCTCCCTGACCTGCTGCCCACACTCTGTTTGATGCCTCCCTGAAGGCTGGGCCTGGCTGAGGCTGAGCACACTGGTCTTAGTGCTTGGAGTGCGTGTGCTGTGCTGGTCTCACGCTGGGTTCCTGTAGCCCCACTAGATTGGCACCAGCTGAATGCTCCTGTGGCTGCACCCTCCTGTGCTGAGCTGTGTGCTGTCACTCGTCCTGTGGCTGGAAAGGGCAGTGATGTCTGTCTCCTCCTTTCCATGGCACAGAAACCCTCCCTGGCACGTACACAGGTGTGTCTCACTGACTGTCAGACCAGCTCTCACTCCGAGGTTGATGCTCCACGTAGCAGATCCCCTTCTCAGGGCTGCACAGCAGCTGAAGCAGCCACACATAACCAGCTTTACAAAAGCTTCAACTCAAAGCTTTTTTTTTTCCATTAAGAAACCCAAGAAATATGTAAAGTTAAAACAAAGAACTACCCCAAGTGTATCTGAGATCCAGCTGTCAGGTTCTGTGCATTCCTGGGGAGGGAGAGGCTGGGTGCATCAAATAACCCCTTCTCCTTCCTCCTCTCCCTCCCTCCTGCCCCCCGGTCTCTTCTTCAGCTCAGCCTCATCTGTAGCCTCACCTTCCACCTTGTTTGCTGCTGCTCAGGTGAGATGCACTTCACTGTAGTTGATTCTAGCTCTTTTTTCTTTGCTTTAGCAAGTTTTGAGTCAGCTCCTATTATGTTGCCATCCCTGCAGTGTTTGATATGGCCAGCTGGGTTCCCTCTGGCAGTAACCCTCCAGGGTTCAACAGCTCTGCCTGTACCTTCCATCCCTGCAGAGCCCAGACACCGAGCAAGCACCCACAAACCCTGGCCCTGCCTACAGGCAGTGCCCCCAGAACTCAGACCCGTGAGTGAGACAAAGTCCATCTGGCTGAAGCTGGAAGAGAAGGACCTCTCTGCAGCTCCCTGGCAGGAGGCTGTGGCTGGAGGGGGTTGGTCTCTGCTTCCAAGCAGCAGGACAAGAGGAAACAGCCTCCAGTTGTCCCAGGGGTGGGTTAGATTGGAGATTGGGAAGAGCTTCTTCATGGAAAGGGCTGTCCAGGCCTGTCCCAGGCTGCCCAGGGCTGTGCTGGGGTCCCCAGCTCTGGAGGGATCCCAGAGCCCTGTGGCTGAGGAACATGGGTCACTGGTGGCTGAGGCTGAGGAACATGGAGCAGTGGTGGCTGTGGCTGAGGAACATGGGTCAGTGGTGGCTGTGGCTGAGGAACACGGGTCAGTGGCTGAGGCTGGGGAACATGGATCAGTGGTGGCTGTGGCTGAGGGATGTGGGTCAGTGGTGGTTGTGGCCACAAACGGTTGTTTTCATGGAGCAGCTGGCCAGGACACCCCCAGGAAAGAGTGCCAAACAGAGCTCAGACTTCACCAATGCGCAGGACCAGCTGTAAAACTGCTGGGAGCTGTTCCCTACCAGTGGGCAAACCCTGGTGAGATGAGCAGTGCTCAGCAGCAAACACCAGAGCCAAGGGTGGGGGAAACACAGCCCAAACCTGCAACGACCCTCCAGAACACCCAAAGCAAGCCAGCAGGTGATCTCTGCTGGTGTGCTTAGCGACAGCTGCTTTGTGAGGCCTTTCAGGAAGATGCAATGCTGTTAGTTTTGCTTTCACTTGCTTTGAAACTCCAGTTTTCTGTGAAGAGATGAATTCTGAGAAGGAGCAAAGTGCCACAAACCCCTTCCCTGTGCTGCAACACCGAAGCTCCCCAGAAGCAGCAATCACTGAGGGCAAGCTCTGTAAAAAGGGGCATTTGGCTGTTAACTTCACACAACATGAGAGCTTCGTGGCTGAGGTTGCAGGGAGGAGGGGTGGGGGCAGCAGGCAGCCCCAAGCCTGAAGGCAGAGCTGACACAGCAACCTTCATCAAGCCATAACGCTGCTGCTTACGGTGGGCAAGCAGCAGAAACCTCTGGGCCTGCTGTAGGTAAAAGGACAGAGTTGGAGGGAGGGGGAGGAAAATGAGCTGAGCTGTGATTTGGAGACCTAGGTTTGTGTAGCTTGCTCTGCTCCACGCTTCTGCTGCTCACTCTGACTCTTGGGGGCCTCGATTTCCCCTTCAGAAAGCACCAGCCTGTGTCACAGGGGCCTTGTGCAAAGGGAAGAGAAAAGTGGCAGTTGTTGCCAGCTCCTCACCAGGTAGAGTCATCAACAACTAACAGCAGAAGGGAAAGGCAGGGTGTGGAGATGGAGTGGCTGACAGCTTCTGTGGGGCTAGTGGGAGGGGGAGAAGCCTGACCCTGCATCTCCCTCTGGCCCTTGCATAGGCTGCATCATAAACTGCTGCACTCTGCCTCTGAAACACAGCACTGGAGTGATTAAAGGGACTGAGGAGACAGAGGCCGTTGGCCTTGAACTCTGTGTCTGTGTGTGTCTGTGTCTCTGTGTGTGTGTGTCTGTGTGTGCCTCCTCTCTCTTTGTGTGTGTGTCTGTGTCTGTGTGTGTCTGTAGGCGTCTCCTCTCTCTGTGTGTCTGTGTCTGTGTGTGCCTCCTCTCTCTTTGTGTGTGTGTCTCTGTGTGTGTGTGTCGTCTGTGTGCCTCCTGTGTCTCCTCTCTCTGTGTGTCTGTGTCTGTGTGCCTCCTCTCTCTATGTGTGTGTGTCTCCTCTCTCTGTGAGTCTGTGTCTGTGTGTCTCCTCTCTCTGTGTGTGTCTGTGTGTGTGTGTGTGGGTGTGGGTGTGCCTCAGCGCTCTGTGTGTGTGTGTCTCTGTGTGTGGGTGCCGTGTGTGGGGGGGGGGGGGTCT
>WBNH01010222.1:61082-81521 GCA_013401255.1 Urocolius indicus
TCTGTGTGTGTGTGTGTGTGTCCTCTCTCCAGGCAGGGTGCTGCTGGCAGCTGGGCTCGGGAGACGCTGGCTGTGACCTGTGTGGTGGCAGCAGCTTGGGTGTGAATCAAACAGGCACTTGTGGTGTCAGCCACGCCAGCAGAAGCCCCAGCTGCTGGTAACTGTTGTTCTCAAGAACTGAGAGTTTAAACTCCAGGTCAGTCACCCTTCTTTCTGGGGAAGTCTCAGGGATCGCTGGGTCCTATCTGCAGAGCCTGTTCCCAAGCTGTGTTTTGGTAAAATGTTGGAACAGGACAAAGAATGTGGGTTCTGGGAAAAAGCTGTTGAGTTTCCAGCTCAGCTCAGGGTTTGGGGAAAACAGTGGTGTTGTACGTCAGAGCCAGCTTTGGGCTCTTGTGCCTGAGGGAACTGGTAGTGCTGTGTGCTGGCTGCAGCCCAGGATGGTGCTGGCTGCAGCCCGGGATGGTGCTGGCTGCAGCCTGGGATGGTGCTGGCTGCTGCCCAGGATGGTGCTGGCTGCAGCCCGGGATGGTGCTGGCTGCTGCCCAGGATGGTGCTGGCTGCAGCCTGGGATGGTGCTGGCTGCAGCCTGGGATGGTGCTGGCTGCTGCCCGGGATGGTGCTGGCTGCTGCCCGGGATGGTGCTGGCTGCAGCCTGGGACTGTGCTGGCTGCTGCCTGGGATGGTGCTGGCTGCAGCCCAGGATGGTGCTGGCTGCAGCCTAGCCTCTCCCTGCAGTGCCAACTTTGCAGGACATCTGGTGGCTGCCCATGCAGCTCGAGCCTTGGTGTTTCAATTGTGCTTTCCCAAGACTCTCCAGCCACTTTGGAGGCAAAATGGAATGCTTCTTCCTAGAGCCAGGAGGGCTTCCCTGGGTCAGAACGAGCTGTTCCTCACGTTCCTGTCACAGGTGTTAGGCCAGGGACATCTCCATAGCTGACTTCTCCTTCCAGTTGTGATAGTGGGCCCTGGTGTGACTGATGGACCTGCAGAATGGATGCTCAGTGCTGGGGCTTGTGCATGGTGGAGTCCCCATCCTTGGTGATACTGAAAAGACACATAGCTGCGGTGCTGAGGGCCTTGGGTCAGTGGTGGGCTTGGCAGGGTGAGGGGAGGTCTTGGACTTGATGATCTTACAGGTTGTTTCCAACCAAAATGATTCTGTGGGGCTATGATTTGGGTTTTAATCCAGCCTGTGTCCCAGCCTCTTGGGGGGGGGGGGTGGTGGTTTGCTGCCTGCTCACCTCTTCAGGCACTTTGCTGCTTTCCTCAGGGGATCTTCCTTTTATTGTTTGGCTTTAGTGACCAAACTGTATCAGCCCTACCAGGATATACCAGGAGCCTTGGCAAAAGAGGGAGAGCTCCCAAGCTCACCTCTCTCTCCACTGTGACCTGTTCCACTGCTGGTGTTTGCCTTGGGTGAGTGTTGCAGTTGAGGCTGTTGTTCTGCTCTTCGCATTAACTTCATTTATCAAACACTTTCCCTGTGCCCTGCTACACTGGAAACTGCTGTTCACGTGAGAGGGTTCAGAACAGCCCTGCTGGGGCAGATCCAGGGTCCTGGGCTTCTCCCCAGCCAAGGCGAAAGCAGGTGCAAGGAGAGGAGGAAGAGCAGGGCAGGCTTGTGCAGACTCTTGAGTCCTTTTGCAGCCTCCAGCCCTTTCCAGCTGGGATGATTTCCTGAGACAAAGGATGTCTCCTGAGAGATGAGTTTCTCTTGTGCAGTGTTCCCTGGAAGCCCCCTGGATCAGCATCCCCAGTCCTGCAGCCAGCACCCTGCAGCTCAGCTCTGCAGTGAGGAGCCTTTTCTTTCTCTTTGTTGTTGTTGTTTTGGGTAGTTTTTGTTGTTTTCCATCGCTGCCCTGGGACATGTGTGTTGGAAGAGGCTGTGAACAGTCTCTCAAGTGTGAAGAGCTCTGGATACCCCCTGCAAGTCCCTCTGTTACCAGGGGAGCATCAGTGGGCACATGGTTCCTGCTGTGGGTGACCTTTGGGTTCCCCTAGCAGTGTACTGCAGTCTGTCACACTGCTCTGATCCTACCTGCACTCTGGGCTGTTATGGGGCACTGGAAGGGCCAGGCCACAGTGCTTGCTGTTCCTAAGCCCTGCCTGCAAAGCCATGGGGTGTGTAACACTCCTTTAAGGAGGATTCAGTGCATCTCGCCCTCAGCAATTACCTCTCCTGGGAAACTCAAGTGTCCAAACAAGTTAAAAACCCCCAGTTCTAGCACTGCTCAACTGCCTGTGGCTGCACATGCAAAGCTCAGAGTGCTGCTGCAAGAAGGGACTTGTGGATATTGTCTCCCAGTTTATAGAGAGACATCAGTCTTTCCAAGCTCCTTTTGTTCCTTTGGATAGCCTGAACCATTCTGGGTGTGTTTCTCTAATCTTGACATCTGTGAGCTTTGAGGAAAAGGAAGAACTGAGTCAATGAAGGCAGTTTTTAGGTGTATTGCTTGTGCAGTGCTGCTGAGCTGGGACCAGCCTGCAGCAGCCTCCAGCTCCAGCCTTACCTGCTGACCACTGAAAATGCAGGAATCTCTTCAACCATCACCCCTTCCCCAAAATACCTGCTTGCTTTGAACCAGGACAGTGAGGTTTTTAGTGGCTGCATGTCCTGTTTCTCAGCCTGTCTGCTCAACAGAGGCCAAATCCCCACGGGAGCAATTCAAAGCCATTAGGAAGAAGAGGGTGGGTGGGAAAGTCCATTAAGCAGCCGGTCCTCTCTCCCACCAGTATGTTTCCTTTTTGCAAGCCCTTGATGAGATGCTGTGTAGTCACAGGAAGCTTGAGTGCTGCCACTTCTTTTTCATCTCCTTCCTGTGTCCTGGCCAAGTTCATCTGACATGAATTGCATTTTTCCTCCAGCTCCCTGGAGCAGGGAGCTGTTCCTGCCCTTGCTCAGGCATGTCTCCTGCCAGAGGAGCCTTGCTGCTTGGACCCCCCCGTGGGTTAGCAATGGTGTGGAGCAGCTGTGTGACTAGTCCTCTGCCTGGTACAGCCCACAGGCTCCCTGGCTGTGCCAGCCTGGCTGGCCCATGGCAGCGTGGATGTGCACACCATCTTCTCCGTCCTCCTCCTGCTGGTGCTGGCCTGCCTGGGTACAAACCCACTGCTTGCTCCTCAGCCAGCAGCAGCATTTCCTTTACACCTTTAAAAGCCTGTTTGGGCCTCTCTTGGTGTGTCACAGGTGCCTGGCTGGTGTCTGCAGCTCGGACCTGGGGGTTTGCTGGCTCCACTGTGCCTGTGAGCTCGGGGCTGCAGCAGGGACAGAGCCCACGTTGTGTTTCTGCCTGTGAAAGCCCATGGCAGCGTGGCTGTGAGCTCTGCAGGGAGCAGAAGGCAAGCTGCAAAGCAGGAGACTGCCAAATGATGCTTTTGAGTGTTTTTTCCAAGCTGCTCCCTTAAAAATGCCAAGGTCTGGAGCCGCGTCCTGACGTGCTCAGCTCAGCCGGGTTGCACAAAGCAGAGCAGCACATCCATCTACCAGCACATCTCTTCATTTCACCCCATTGTAAAGCAGCCTTCACTTTTGTCCTTTTTTTTTTTTCCACATGGGAAGAGGATTGTTCCCCTGTTTTTGGGAGAAGGAGTGTTCTGAGTCCCTTGGAGCAGGGCCTGGGCACAGCAGAGCCGGAACCGCTCCCGCTCGGGGCTCTGCTGCACAAACACTGCAAGCTTTTGATAGCCCTGGGGGGAGGAAGTGCTTCTGAGTGCTGATTAATTGGTGGGACATTCAGGGTGAGGTTGCTGTTTGGTTTTGACAATTCTAATTTCCCAATCTGCCGTTTTCCTTCCTTCCCTCCCCGTGCGAGGCGCCTGCTCAGGGCCCACGGGCTGAGGAGGGGGGGTTGGCTGGCTGGCTGCCCTTGGCTTCTGCTGGGGGTCTGTCTGTCTGCCCTTGGGTTTAACTGGGGGACTGTCTGTCTGCTGTTGGGTTTAACTGAGGGGCTGTCTGTCTGTCTGCCCTTGGGTTTAACTGGGGGATGTGTGTCTGTCTGCCCTTGGGTTTAGCTGGGGATCTGTCTGTCTGTCTGCTGTTGGGTTTAGCTGAGGGGGGGTCTGTCTGTCTGCCCTTGAGTTTAACTGGGGGGTGTCTGTCTGTCTGCCCTTGAGTTTAACTGGGGGGTGTCTGTCTGTCTGCCCTTGAGTTTAACTGGGGGGTGTCTGTCTGTCTGCCCTTGAGTTTAACTGGGGGGTGTCTGTCTGTCTGCCCTTGAGTTTAACTGGGGGGTGTCTGTCTGTCTGCCCTTGAGTTTAACTGGGGGGTGTCTGTCTGTCTGCCCTTGAGTTTAACTGGGGGGTGTCTGTCTGTCTGCCCTTGAGTTTAACTGGGGGGTGTCTGTCTGTCTGCCCTTGAGTTTAACTGGGGGGTGTCTGTCTGTCTGCCCTTGAGTTTAACTGGGGGGTGTCTGTCTGTCTGCCCTTGAGTTTAACTGGGGGGTGTCTGTCTGTCTGCCCTTGAGTTTAACTGGGGGGTGTCTGTCTGTCTGCCCTTGAGTTTAACTGGGGGGTGTCTGTCTGTCTGCCCTTGAGTTTAACTGGGGGGTGTCTGTCTGTCTGCCCTTGAGTTTAACTGGGGGGTGTCTGTCTGTCTGCCCTTGAGTTTAACTGGGGGGTGTCTGTCTGTCTGCCCTTGAGTTTAACTGGGGGGTGTCTGTCTGTCTGCCCTTGAGTTTAACTGGGGGGTGTCTGTCTGTCTGCCCTTGAGTTTAACTGGGGGGTGTCTGTCTGTCTGCCCTTGAGTTTAACTGGGGGGTGTCTGTCTGTCTGCCCTTGAGTTTAACTGGGGGGTGTCTGTCTGTCTGCCCTTGGGTTTACCTGGCGGTCTGTCTGTCTGTCTGCCCCTGGGTTTAGCTGGGGGGGATCTGTCTGTCTGTGAGTCTTCTTGCCTACAGCAGATGGGGGTTGCCTGTCCTAGGCCTCTCCCTTCAGGGGGTTTCTGCTCTCAGAACAGCCTTGGAGCCACTGGGAGTTCTTCCTTTGGGAAATCCACCCCCAGGCTGCTTCAGGCTCTCAGTGCTGCTGCCAGCAGTGTGTGCCAGGCTGGGGCCATGCCATGGGAAGTGGTGGGCTTGGCAGGGTCAGGGGAGGGCTGGGGCTCAAGGGGCTTAAAAGCAGATCCCAACCAAAAGGATTGTGTCAGTCTATGACCTGTCTGCATGGTGGGGGAGTGTGGGGCAGCTTGGAGAGAGGGTGGCAGGGCAGAGCATTTCCCGTGCCCCTCAGAGCAGGGGCTGCCATGCTGCCTCCTCACAGAGCAGCTCCTCAGCCCTCCTCTCTGGCTGAGGTTTCTCAGCTTGTGAGACTGACTGCACACAGCTCTCAGGCTGCTGCCAGGATGAGACCTGCAGAAGGTGCTGCTACATCCCTGCTGCTGCTCCTGGAGCAGCCTGGACACATGTTACCCAGCCCTGCACCCAAAGCCCAGAGGACATTAAAGCAGCAGAGCCAGGCCATCCCTAGGGACTCCCACACCACTGCCAGGGGACAAACAAGAGCAGCTCTGCTCCTGGCCTTGGCAGCTGCTCTGCAGGGTGCCTGGAGCCCGAGAGCCCTGCTGTGCCCCTGCCCTTCTGCTGGCCTGGGTGCTGTGTTTGCCCCGGGCACGTGGCACTGTCCTCGGCCCTGTGCCAGCAGTCCCAGGACCTGTCCCAGCCTCATGCTGGTGAACAAGCTGTTTGGTTGCTCAAGGCCCTTACCATAAAGGTTCCAGCTCCCAACCCCTTTGTTTTCCTTGGGCTTCCTCTCCCTCACTTCCCCCTGCATCAGCCACCTGCCTTTGTTTGACGAGGCGAGGCGAGGAGGCTCTGAGGGCTGGAGCCTGCCAGGCTGGCACATGCCACCCCAAGGCTCGGCTGCTCGGCACAAACCACAAAGGGGAAGCGAGTTTTGAAGATGTCAAGCGAGTTTCACATGCCTTTGATGGCATTTAAACCCTCTGCAACTGGGCCATGAGGGAGCCTGGCAGGGCAAACGTGCCCTGAGTGGCCCCAGGGTATGAGAGGTGTGGGGCATCCCTTGCTGCTGCCTGCTGCCCTCCCCAAGGTGCAGACAAAGGGCTTGGAACATCTCTTTGAGGGTAGAGGGGATGTCAAGTGCCTTGTCTTGCCTTCCTCACAGCTCTTAGGATCATACGAGCATTTTGGTTGGAAAAGTCCTTTGAAAGCTGCTGTAGTCCCAGCCCTGGCCTCACCCTGCCCAGCCCAGCACTAACCCACAGCCCTCAGCACCTCAGCCCCACGGCTCTGGGATCCCTCCAGGGCTGGGCACTGCCCCAGCTCCCTGGGCAGCCTGGCACAGGGGCTGACACCCCTCTCAGGGAAACAGTTCTGCCTCAGCTCCAGCCTCAACCTCCCCTGGGGCAACTCCAGCCCCTTTCCTCTNTGGCAGTGAGTGAGGGGCCCAGCACTGACACAGCCCTGGAGCTGCAGCCTCCCCAGGGCCAGAGCCAGGTCATTGTCTGAGGGCTGGAAGGGCTGGTGACCGTCAGCCACAGCCCAGTGTGGGCCCAGGTCCCACAGAGGCCAGCACATGCTGCCACGTGCTGCTCATGCCCCTGAGGGAGGGAGAGGGGCTCTCACAGCCTCAGCCGCTTCTCAGGAGCGAGAGAGGGCTGTGGAACATCCTCCCCAGGGAGCTGGCTGCTGAGTGTTTGGTTTATTTGCCCAGGGAGACAAGTGCAGTGTGAGCTCACAGCGTGGAGCCGCTGCTCTGCGCTGGGCTCTGTGGCTCCTCCGGCTCTTGCACAACTCCCAGCTGAGTGGAAACAGACTGTGCTTCTTCCTCTGTCCTTCAGCACTGCCTGTACCATTCAGTGGAAGCGATGGCTTGGGTTTTGTTGGGTGTTGTTTGAGGTGTTTTGCCAAGGTCAGTGCAAGCAGAGGCTTTGGGTGAAAGCTCCTTCCCGGAAAGCTGTGCCCTCAGCGCAGTGCACCGGAGCCCCACGGCTTGCTTCGAGGCAGCCCACTCCCAGGGGAGCAGCTTGAGGGGCTGGGAGGGGTGCAGCCAGCAGCCAGGGAGCTGTGGGGAGCTCTGACCCCAGTGGCACTGGGCCAGGGTTTCAGTGGCCACTTGCCACCTTGGCTGCACCGCGCACCGGGACCAGCCCTCTGTTTGCTGGGAGCTTTGTCAGGGTGGCTCGTCCCATCCCGTCCCTCCCTGCGCCGGCTCCGTCCCCGGGAGCTGTGTGAGCACTGAAAGCCTCCCGAGCAGCAGCAGTGGTGGGTGCTGGGAGATGGGTCTGCTTAGCCGCTGAGGAGCTTGTGTGATGAGCCAGAGCCCAGCCAGGAGGGCAGAGCTTGGCTTTGGTTGCTCTGTGGGCACAGTGGGTCTTGCTCGCAGCTCTCTTGGGCTCCTCAGCTCCAGAGGGACAAGGAGCTGCTGGAGAGAAGCCAGGGCAGGGACACCCAGATGCTGAGGGGACTGGAACATCTTCCTGATGAGGAAAGGCTGCGGGACCTGGGGCTGTTCAGCCTGGAGGAGACTGAGGGGGTTTGTCTGGGCTTTGGGTTGTGTGTTCCATCTGAGCCTCTCTGGCCAGACCTTCCTCCTCGAGGAGTTGCCTTTCTCACAAGAATCATGCTGGATGCTCTTGCTTGATGAAAATAGAACAATGACCTCAAGGGTTTTCCTTTGAGATTGTCTTGAGGGAGAACAAATGGGAAGGACTTGAACAGGCCACCAGCTCCCCTCCCATCCGGCTGCATGGGGCCAAGCCCTGCGGTGAGATTGGGTGAGAGGCAAAGCGTGGCAGGAGGTTTGGTGTGAAGGGCGTGAGAAGGTGCAGGGTAAGGGTGTCTCTGGAATCCCACCAGAGCAGGGAGCAGTACTCAGTGGAGCCCATGAGAAGCTGCTGTCCCTCCCAGACTGCTGCCCCTCGAACAGCTCCAGCCCTGGGCATCTCTGCCTTCTGCTCTACATGGACCTCATGAAGCCCACCCTGCCTGGGCTCTGGCTAATGTGGCCTCTTTGGATTGAGCCTGACCTCTCCATATCTATCCTGGTCCCTGGAGATGCCTTGGGTCCCTGGGAGAGAGATGCTTTGCCTGAGCCCCCCTGATCAGCTGAGCCAGCTCATGGAGAGCAGCAAGGCAGAAACTGAGGGCTCCTGGAAGCCAAGAGGCGTGGAGGGCCCTGGGATGTGCAGCGCTGCTTCTCCATGGGCACATCCTCCTTCCAAAGAGCTTGGGGTCTCCAGGGCATGATGTTCTGGGTTTGGCCCAGCTGAGCTGCTCTGGCCTCTGCCCTGCTGCCCTCCCTCCTCCTCCTCCTCTTCATGAGGGAAGTGTGGCCCAGCCTGCGTCACTGGGCGATGTCACCATCCTTACTGGCAGGATGCTCATCACTGGGTGTTCCCTGCCCAGCATCAGCACGGAGATGCCACGGCCCAGCTCTCCTCCTGCTGCTGCCCAGGGGCTGGGGCAGGACCTGGGCACTGTCTGACTGTGTCCAGGCCCCTAGGCCACGGTAGTGCCCTGGGTGAGCAGGTCCTTCCCTCAGGAGCAGAGCTGCAGCCCAAGGAGGGCGCTGGGACGAGCCCAGCACGGCTCGTAGCTCACGCTGGAGCTGTCAGATCCTGCTGTGTTCGTATCTCTGGGTGTTGCTGGTTGTGTGTGTTTCACCTCAGGTGCCCTCCCCGGCTGTGCATGTTTGGAGCTGAGCTGGGGAGGGAGGAAGGCTGCTGCGCTGCTCTTGGGCTCAGGGGCGGCTTTGGTGGTGTTTGTGCCTGTCCTAGACGCTGAGCTGCGAGCTCTCATCTCCAGCCAGGTCCATGCCAAAGCCTGGCCAGGGAGCTGAGCCACGAGGAGCCACCACGGGCAGCGCTGGGCGGCCTCTGCGCCTGTGGCTCTCCCACCTTCCTTACAGCAGGGAATAGGGCTCGGCACACATGAGCTGGGGAGCAGAGTGTGGCCAGCCAGGACCATGGGAAGGTCAAGTGTGATGACTTAGAGCAGCTCCCATCCCCTGCCCTGGGCTGTATCCGCTCTCTGGGGCCAGTGCCAGCCCGGCTGCCCCTCCATGTGCCCAGGCAGGGCCGCGTGTCCACAGAAGGGGTCAATGCTCTCGGGGTCAGTGTGGGGCGAGGGCTGAGCCTCAGCTCTGCAGGAGGCAGCACGTCCCGGCCTCCATCCCTGGCTGGGCAGAGCGGGCAGGGCCGGCGCCGCAGGGCTCATTCCCCACACGCCTCTTGGCACGCGGAGCTCGGCTCCTCTGCCTCCCCAGCCCCACACCACGGAGCTGGGAAGGCAAAGGGTCCCACCCGTGGGGCCTGAGCCCCCGCCGGCTGCGTGGGCACAGCTTGGGCACGGCTTGGCCCCCACCGCCGATCACGTCGGGTCTTGTGTCCGGGTGCGGGCAGCCGCGGCGGCTTCAATGTGCCCGTTCCTGCCGGGGAATGCAGCTCACCTGGCCGGCGAGGCACGCGGCGCTCGCCCGCCTCGGCACCGCCTGCCAAGCCTTCGTCTCCCTTGTTTGACAGCCGCCTGCTTCCCTTGACGTCAATGCCATGGCTCAGGGGGCTTTCTGGGGAGGAATGGGCAAGTCTCCGCCTGGGGTGTGCTGGCAGGCCCAGCAGAAAAACAGCGTGGGGAAACCACAGCAGCACAGGGGGGGAGAAGGGGAAGAGGAGGAGAAAGAGGGGGGCTCGGCTCACAGGGATTTTTGCTGGTCCTTTGCATTGCGGCCCAGCCTCAAGAGCTGCTCCTGACTCACTGCAGGACGGGCAGCATCCCTGCTGGGGTGGAAAGTGCCACCTTACACATGCAGCTTGTGGGGCAGAGCAGCTCAGGACCCTGAGGTGGGCGGCTGTGTGTTGTCTCTGCTGCTGGGTGGCTGCTGCTCTCCTCTGGTTCTTGCTTCAAGGCCCAGGGCAGAGGTGTGGCTTTGGCCCTTCCTTTGTTAGGGATCATTAAAGGAGCTGCTCTGTCAGGCTCACATCTCCTGTAGCCCTGGACTCGCCTCAAGGGACCACTCCACGATGCTCCCTGGAAGCCATGCCCAGGTCACTTCTGGCTTTACGTTGCCTTTCTCCTGGAGAGCAGATGAGCTGAGCAACACCCCTGGCCACCCTGGGGACTGAGGCCAGGGCTGACCCACCTCTCTCTCGCTGCCCTGGGCAGGGGCTGTGGCTGCAGGCCCAGCTTCCACAGGCTCAGCTCTCTGGGGAGCCTCAGCGCAGACAGTGCCGCCGCTTCCAGCCCGAGCCGCTGGCGCTTCTGCTTCCAGCCCTGACCCTAAGGACACATCCTGATGGCAATTGTTCTCTGAGCTGGAAATCCTGTGTGCTGAGCTGCAGGACTGGGGCTCCCCAGCAGCTCCAAGGTCTTTGGTCAACGCAGCCAACCCTTCCTGCCAGGGAAATGGCTGTTGGCCTCGAGTGCCAGCCCTGGCGCTCGCTGGCTCTGCTCCCTGGGCTTGGCTCCTTGGCCTTACCGGCCTCAAGTATTTGCCATTAAAGACAAGAGGAGACAGAAGAGGAGGAAGCCAGGAGTTACCATCAGTAAATCCCTTTGAAGGCATTTTGTTGTTGTTCTCTTTCCTGGCTTAGAAAGGAACTTGGTGGAAACTGTTCAGGCTGGGTCGTGCCCGGGAAGTGCAAACCCTGCAGAGCCATTTGGGCTCCACGCATAGAGCTGGAAGCCCACAGCCAAGGAAGGTCAAAGGACTCTGTCAATCTTTGCCTCAAGCAAAGTTGTTTTCTGCCCTCCGGCCCTCTGGAGAGTGTGAGAGCTTGTAAGCAGCCACTGGAGCAAAGGAGTGAAGGTCTTGCCTCGGGTTGGCTTCTCTTGTGTTTGCAGCACTGGCACTGCTCTATGTTCCTTCCTGACTGACGAGGCCTTGGAAACTGCAAGTTGGGGGAAATCCACCAGGCAAGAGTTTTAAAGCAAAATGTTTGAGCTTTTAGGTTTCTGGGGAACTCGGCTGACTATCCCTTGGTGTGGAGGAGGGGAGAGAACAGAGCTTGTGCTCTATGCAACTGGATTGCTTGGTGTGATTAGGCAAGGGCTGTGATTCAGCCCTCCCCCAGCAAGTGAGGCAGTCAGAAGCATGCAGGGAGTTTCTCCTGCTCGAAATCCAAGGCCCGAGGGTGCCTTTGGGCTCTGGAACTCGAGTTTCCCTTCACAGGCTGGCAAGTGAAAGCAAAAACTGCCCCTGATCTCCAAAACAACCCCTTTGATCCCTTCTCTGAAGTCAGGGTGACGTTGAGGAGGATGGTGTGTGGGCTTGTGGCCCAGTGAAGGGCAACGGCAGCCCATGGCATCACCTGTGGGTCGGGTGCTCTTCTCCTCTAGCCCCTCTGCAGCCTCTGGCACCTCAGGGATCAGGGACAGGCCCATGACTTTCTAACTAATGTTTGTCTGGTCTCCTAAAAGCCCTCAGCTGAGGCTAGGCTCGTGCCTGCCCTTCCCTGCCTCACGGACAAGCAGCAGGGTGCTGGTTCCTGGCACGCTCTGGCCCTGGGTACTTGAGGTGGAAGGTCCATCAGGGACCATCAGGACTATCCCTGGAGACTCTGGGATGAAGAACAGACCTTCCCAGAGGACCTGTTGCCAAACTGGTGTGGACATTGTCCCCTCTCAGAGGCTGTGGCCAGGGGGATGGGTGCTGGGTGTAGGCACCAGCACGTGGTGTGTACGTGGGTGTAGGAACATGCTCACCTCAGGGAGTCCTTCACGGAGCAGCTGGGTGAGTATTTCAGCATAATTCACAAATTGGAGGAAATCCCAGTGCCAGAAGCTGCCCTGGACACTAAACTGGGAAGAACTTGTGGGAACTTCTGTATACACCTTTGGCCAGACAAGAGGAGAATCACAGACTCACAGGATCTAAAGGGCTGGAAGGAACATGGAAAGCTCATCCAGGGCATCCCCCTGCCAGAGCAGCAGCAGCTAGAGCAGGTCACACAGGAACTCATCCAGCTGGGGTGGAATGTCTCCAGAGAAGGAGTCTCCACAGCCCATCTGGGCAGCCCCTGCCAGTGCTCCCTCACTGAACAGGGAAGAAATTCTTCCTTGTGTATCTTTGGAACCTCTTCTGTTGCAGCTTGTGCTTGTTGACCCTTGTCCTGTCATTGGCCATGACTGAGCACAGCCTGGCTCCAGCCTCCTCACACCCACCCTTCATGTATCTGTAACCATGACTGAGCTCACCCCTCAGGCTCCTCGAAGCTACGGAGCCCCAGCTCCCTCAGCCTTTCAGCACAAGGCAGATGCTCCACTCCAGCATCTCTGTGGCCCTGCACTGAACTCTCTCCCTGTCCTTCTGCAACTGAGAGGCCCAGAGCTGGACACACTGTCCCAGGTGGGGTCTCACAAGGGCAGAGCTGAGGGGGAGCAGAACCTCTCCTGGTGGTTTTGTTCAGAAGCAGTTTTGTTGTTCAACAGCATGCTGAGGAGAGGGCTGTGAGGAGGCTCCAAGCCAGGCCTCCCAGGGGCAGAGCCCATGGGGTAGCAGTGGAGGGAGGTACCCACAGACTGCCTGGAAACAAACCAGACTGCTTCATCTTCCTCAGTGCTCACCTGTTTCTCCAAACCAGGAGCCAACAGCTCCCTGGCCACTTGCTTTTGAGAAGCTCCCTGTCAACTGGCTTCACCGCACAGGACTCGCTGGTTTGGTCAGCACTGCTTTGTTGAAGCTGACTGTTTGCATGCCTGTCTGCTTCTGGAGTTGTTCTAGCAGAGAATGCATCTTGGGAGGGATCCACTTATGCTGAAAGTACTCCCCTTCACCTCCAAACCCAGCAGGCAAAAGCAGAAGGTGGTGACAAAGCTGCACCATTCCCTCTACCCATCCCCACTCCTCTCCCTACCTGTCCCCAAAGCCCAAGGGACTGTGTGGGGAAGGGAGAGCCCTAGGCTGAAGAACTGCAGGCTGAGGTTGGTTGTGCAGCCCCTTTGCTGCCCTGAGCTTTGTAAGCAGAGGGGGTGCACAAAAAAGCTGCTCCTGGAAAACAAGAAGAGCCCTCTTCCTGCCTTCCCAGAGCCAGCTGCAGGGTGTTCCTGCTGCAGCATACAAATGCTTTCAACAGCCTCCATAATTAGGCTTAATGAGCTTTCGTTAGGTGATGCCAACCCACCCCTCTGTGTGGAAACTCACTCAGCTGCTGGAATGGCTCAAAAACAATGAAGCAGGAGAAACATCCCCCTGGCACGTGGCTCCTTTCCACCCGCCACGGAGCAGGAGGGGCTCAGCAGCCTCCCTGGCTGTGCCACTTCTCAGATGTGGGTTTCAAACACTCTGACTCAGGGATATGTTTTTATTTTGCCTCCCAGAGCAAGGAAAGCCAGTGCTGGCACTGCTGCCAGTCCCTGTCCCCAGTCCCTGCTTGGCCCTTGCTCTGCTTTGCTCTGCTGCTGGGTCATTGCTTTCCGCTGTCATCCCCCCTTGAACCTGTGGTGCTTGTTTCCAAGTGACCTTGGCTTGCTTCACTTCTGCCTCTTTTCCTGTTTTGGGGTCTCAGTTCTGCTGTTTTCCATCCTCCTGGAGCCCAGCACGTTCCTGTTTAAGTGGGCAATTCAATCTGAGGGCAAAGTGATGCCTCTTGGGCTGTGCTTTTTACCTGGGCGCATGCTTGCCTTGGGTGTCTCTGTGCTGCAACAGCTGATTTGCACCCTGAGGCTGAACCCATCCCCAGGCAGGAGCCCCCTCCCAGCAGTGCTCATGGTCTGGGTGTGCTGGTGGGAGGCCCTGACCCCCTGGCTGCAGCAGTGTGAGCTGGTCCTCTTCAAAGCCCTCAGTGGGTAAGGGCACAGGGAGCCAGAGCAGCGTCCCAGCAGCTCTCCCCAAAGCATTTTGTGGGTGAAGGGCCTCTGTCTGAGCCTGACTGCTGACCTGTTTGCTTTTCTTCTTGGACTCCACAGGCTGAAGGAGAAGGTGGGAGATGTTCTGGCATCAGCTGGCCTGAGGAGAAAAGGAATTACCTGGACAAGTCTCAAAGTAGGTCCCTGTCCTGGCATTTTGCTGAGCTGAGAAGATGCCCAGGTGAGGCTTCCTGGGCTTGGAGGTTGCAAAAGAGGGTAAGAGACATCTGAGGCTTGGCACTGGTGGGGAAGGCTCTGCTGCCTGGAGCCACAGCTCTTCTCTCCCTCTCCTCACCCTATATGTGCTGGGTTGTCCCTGTGTCATGAGAACATATCCCTTCCCTGAACAGAAGTGTTGCCTGCTAGGTGGAGAGGTTGCTGCAGAAGTGGAAGTGTTGGCACGGGGAACCTGTCAGAAGTGCCTCGTGCTCCTGGCATTGTGGCAGGAGAGGGACTGGGTTTGCCAGGAGATGTTGTTGTGCAATGAGTGAGGAATTGCTTGTGAAAGGACTTTATTGCATACAAACAGTGAGTATGTCCAACCAAACATCACAGAGGCTCCAGGGCTTCTTGTTGTCTGTGCATGATGTCCATCGGTGCTTGTGAGGTCAGACTGGCAGCCAGCACACAGCATCCTGCAACAACCCCCTCAGGCTGCAACTACACCCACCAAGCCCTCAGAGCATGGCTGGAACAGACTCCTCTCCCCTGGGACACCCACCTAGCACTGTGTGGTGGCCATTGAGGCCACCTCCTCCCTGCAAGACAGCCCAGCCGTGCCCTGGAGCACCCTGCCAGTGCCTGGAGGGAAACGACCCAGGGGATGATGTGGGAGGAAGGGGGGGATGCCCTCTGTGCCACAGGCACAGTGAGAGCCATAACCCACTGCCCTCCACAAAGGATTTGGGTGCTGTAGACGAGGTGGTTCCCTCCAGGAAGGTTGTTGACTGTGGCTTGGTAGTGCTGGGTGAGTGGCTCAGCCTCTTATCTCTGGTGACGGAGGGCTGTGCTGTGGAACAAGGAGTCCCAGGCCAGCTTCCAGCTGGGGATGCAAACAGCAGCCTGTTTACAGAAGGATTTCTCCCGTTTCATCACTGCTTGCTGAGCTCTCCTGTGACACATCCTGCCTGAACCAGGGCTGTGCTGCTGCTGCGGCAGCAAGGGCTGCCACTAGGGCTGCAGGGGGCAGGGAAAGGCTGGGGGCTTCTTGCCTGGGGACCAGAGTGCACTGCAAAGAGAAGACAGTCTGAAGCCCTGTCCTTTCAACACTTCTTGTGTTGGTGCCCTGTGAGAAGGACACTCAATCCCTTATGTCAGAGATGTGACACCTTCCCCAGTCTGTGTGGGATGTGGCAGGGCAGAGCAGGGCACACGCTGCCAGGTGAGCGTGGCACAGCCTGTCTGCTCTGTGCTCCCCTGCAGCAGTGGCTGCAGCGCAGGGAGCCTGTGTGATGGAGTGTGTTCACACCAGAGTGTGACCCCCCCACCAACACTCTCCTCCACAGGGAATGGGTTGTTAAAGCCTCTCTAGTGTCTGCTTATCCCCAGCTTTGTGTTGCACCCTTGGTGTCTGCCCTCAGCATTTCCCTGGCTGGCGGAACCAGGCGATGTCTCAGCTGCTGGATTGTAAAACCACAGAATCATTTGGGTTGGAAAAGCTGCAGCAGTCTCAGCCCTGCCCTCACCCTGCCCAGCCCAGCACTGACCCACGGCCCTCAGCACCTCAGCCCCACGTCTCTGGGATCCCTCCAGGGCTGGGCACTGCCCCAGCTCCCTGGGCAGCCTGGCACAGGGGCTGACACCCCTCTCAGGGAAGCAGTTCTGCCTCAGCTCCAACCTCAACCACCCCTGGGGAAACTGCAGCCCCTTTCCTCTTGTCCTGTGCAGAGCCTGATCCTCAGCTCCTTGCAGCCTCCTGTCAGGGAGTGTCAGAGAGGGCTCCTCAGCCTCCTCTTCTCCAGACTCAACACTCCCATTCCCTCAGCCCCTCCAGTCTCAACCTCCCCTGGGGCAACTCCAACCCCTTTCCTCTTCTCCTGTCACTTGTTGTATCACCATCACTCTTGGCATCTGGAACCACCAAGGAGGTCCCTGGAAGACCCCAAAAGCCCCAAGGGATGGGAGGAGGGAGCCTTCAGCCTGAGTCATGCGAGGGAGGATCTGGTGCTGGGCTCCAGCTCCCGCAGCTCTGCCGCAGCCCCTGCCCCGCTCGGGCTGGTGGGGGAGGAGAGACCGACTGTACATGGTGACTCAGTCGTCGTCCAGAGAGTCTCCAAGGGACAGACATCATCCTCTCTTCTTTCCTTGGCTGTCCTCTCAGCAACTGCATCCCACAGCTGGCCTGGCTGCCTCCCTCTCTTGTTTTGTTTGCTTTCCCCCTGGCCTGGGGAGCGGCGTGGCTGGAAGGGGAAGTGTCGGCGGTGCCGCTTAGTCTGTCCTACCTAAATTTAAACGACTATTTTGGTCCTTTGCAGGCTTGATTGTGTCTTGGTTTAAATTAGGAATCAAAAGAGTCATGTGAAGAAAGCTGTTTGTCTGCTGTTTGGTGCCGTGGCGAGGCGAGCCACCACAGCCCCATCCTGCCGACGGTCCTCGCCATGAGGGATGAGGCTTTGTTTCCTTACAGCAGCTCCCCAAAGGAGCAGGGTGGAGGCAGGAGCTGGATGGGATGACCCACTTCTCTTCCCACTTGAATGTTTCCAGTCAAGAGGCTCTTTGAGATGTGTGCTGCTGCTCAGATAACACCGTCGGGCACGTTTCGGGAAGCGATTCCCAGCAGCGACAGGTTGGCGTTTGCTCCTCGCTGTGACCTGGACCAACGGTTTGGCTTTGTGAAGGCAAGAAAAGCCAAGCCCGGGGGGGTCAAACAACAGGAACAGGTATTGAGGAAACGAGCCCTCACTGAAGTGAAGGAGCTCCCAAGGACAATATGCTCCTGGGGGTGAGTCAGAGCTTTTCCCTTTCACGGTGCTGAGGGGAGCGCGAGGGTGGGGGGTTGCTGGTGTCTCTTGGGCTTCGTGGAGGAGGGAGTTTGGGCTGGAGGGGATGAGCACTTCAAGTGGTTTCCTCACCAACAGGCCAGCACTTGGGCAGGGAAGGCTTGGCAAGCCTCCCCTGACCTTGTCCCAAAGGACAGATGGACAGTTGGCCCCATTAAGTGCGTTGGTGTCCGTGCAGATTCCCATTGTTCTTACCAGGCACTGACCAACCCTGCCAGATGAAGCTGCTCCTCTTGAACTCTAGCTCCACAAAGGGGTCTGAAGGAAAGGAGAAGCTGCAGAGGAACTCTGCAATTCTAAACACTGACCAAAGTCCAAGCACTGGCCTTTGCCATCCCAGCCCTACTGCAAGGGGCATGTGGTCCCCGCTGCAGGTGAGGAGCTGCTCATGGGAGTTCCTTCTCTGGAGAACAGCATCTCCTGCACCTCTCCTTTTGCTCAGGATGCAGGGAAATTACTTTAAATGATGTTTCAAAGGGAAAACAGGTAGTGTGCTCCCTGGGCTATCAGCTCACTCTTGAAACAATTGGCTTTGGGTGACCTTCAGTGGGCCACTGCTGACTGCACCCTTTGTACATTGGAGCATATGAACCTTTGTGGTTCTGTGAGCTCCCAGCTCTGCTGCTGGGATGCCAAAGATGCCAACCAATGTGGCTCCTGTTAGTGGGACCTCAGCTGTGCCCTTGGCTCTGGGATTCAAACCTAAAGGTGAGCCTGTTACCTGATGTTCAGCTACAGCTGTCCCACACACACAGAGTGGGAACACGGTGTTCCTGGTTCAGAAGGAGGTGAGAAAACTCAGCCCCATCAGGAACGTAATGTCTGTGTTGGTTAAAGAGGTTCTTTGAGGTGGGCGTTCTCCATGGTGGCTGTCAGAACAACTTACTGCTTTCCCCATAAAGACAGACTTATATGGGGACTTGTCTCGTTGTCCAGGGTGAAGTTCCACAGCTGTGGCAGAGGCAGGGACAGTGCATCGGCCGATGGCATGGCTCTGAGGCTGTGAAGGTCTGCTGCAAGGACCACCAGAGCTGGCAGCTCCATGCCAGATGTGCTCATTTCTCTGCTGCTGTTAAATCTAAGCTGGCCTGGTAGTCCTGAAGCCCATGAGGCAGAGGACTGTGGTGGGCTGGACGTGGTCCAAGGACATGGTGGGCGAGTCAGTCCCATGCCAGCAGCGAAAGTGGCCATGGGGCAGTCCAGCAGCAAAGGCAATTTCTCTACCAAGCTGTTCTCTGAGGGATGTCAGGATGTGACTGCCCTTACCACAACCAGCTTTGGAAGTCTTCCCCAGTCAGGGAAGCCTTGGGGCAGCTTCTTCTCTGAGGTACCAAGAAGTTCAGATGCTGGCCAAGGAAAATGAAAGTGGCAGAAGAGATCCTGCAATGTCCCCAATCTCTGGCTCTTTGTGAGTGCCCCGGGGTCAGCAGCACAGTGAGGCTGGGGGCCACCATTCCTGCCAACCCCAGCTCTGACTCATGCCCAGGGCTCTGTGTCCTGCCAGAGACGTTCCCTGGGAGCATCCAGGATGATAGAAGTGGTGGCTAACGGGAGGAATGTGCTGCCTGTACGAACAAGCTGGGCTTGAACTTGGGCCTAAATAGGCCTTGAGCCTCTCCCCACCTTGGGAACCCCCTGGTTTGTCATCACAAAGTAAAAGGCTCCAGGAAAGGAAGGATCCTGTTTCCAGCCTGTTGGACTGTGAGCCCTGCATGGTGAAAAAAAAAAACAAACAACAGAGACACATTTTGTTTCAGCATGTGGAAAACAAAGAAGTGGTTCCAGAGCTGTCCAGCCCAAGGCTTGAAAGGAAGCGGTTGGCAGCTGGCTTTGCCCTGCGGTGATTGTTCAGGAATGGGAGCTGACCCCACGCTACCGAAAGAAGCTGTGATTGAAAGGAAACCTTGTGTGGGATTGTCAGAAGGGGAAACCTGGCAGCCAACCTGACGCTGAGGCTGCCCTGCACTGAGGAAGCTTTTCAGGGATAGGGCTTTTTGCCTGGATCTGGGGGAGGGATGGTTTTAGGCTCCTCAGGGCTCTCCAGGAATGAGGGATCGACACTAAACGAAGCAGGACTCAGACCTGTGAGTTACCATCATTCACTCCCCCCTGCCCTCCCCCACCCTCTACTTCTTTTCAGGCAGGATTTCAGGCTTCTCTTCCTTCCAGTGCTCCTCTGGTACCTACACGACAACGACAGCAGGATCTCTTCACCTTTAGCAACCTCACAGCAGTGGCCCTTGGACACACGGCGGCTCCCAGGTCCAGCAGCTCACGGAGGAGATGCGGAGGCAACAACCTCCCATCAGGTGGGAATCAAGAGCTTTAAAAACTAGTCCCAGCGCTGCTGTTGACCTGTTTAATGAAATGAGAAGTCTTGTCGTGTTTCAGTACCTATTTTTGCCTTGCTCACAGCCCATTTGGGTAACAGGTGGCTTATGTCTTTGTGCACCTCCCCTCATGTCTTATGGCTGCTCTCCTGATTCCCTCATACAGACCAAACCAAATCCCACTGCATCTGGTTTTGCCCATTGGAAAGGGTGTTTCTGTGCCCATGGTGGCTCCTTAGGATGGGTTCTCCTTCCCTTGCCCTGGCTGTGGGGGGCTGGATGCCTCCTGGGCCATCCCACGTGTCCCCACGACAGCGGCTCCCCGGGTCCCTCCTGCTGGAGGAGGATGGGAACTGGTGATGGGATGACTCCCCTGTGCAGCAGCAGAAACAAAATGTCATTTCCATTGGAAAATATGTTGAGGTGTTTCAGCCTTTCAAGACGAAACACAACCTTCCTTTGCAAAATGTCAGTTCCAGCCATTGTTCCAATTCAACCGTCTTGTTCCAAGGAAAACAAAGGCATTTGGGCTTTAAATGGCTCGTGCTGATACCAGCTCAGAACCAGCCCTTCCCTACCACACACTCAGAGTTAGGAGAGGATCATGTGGTCATCAGAAAAATACAAACCCTTCTTGCTATTTTTCTTCCAGCTTCTCCAAACAGAAAGCTCCCAGCTCTGTGTACGACAGACGCCACAGCTTTCCACCCTGCCCCGGGCAACGGGCTGCAGCCCCACATGGAGCCAGTGCTGCCAGCAGCAAGGTATGGCCAAGCCTTCACCTGCATTTTGGGCTTCCAGCTGCTCAATGTCAGTGTTGGAGGGACCCCATGGGAAGAGGGACCCTGTGGAGATGCTTCATGTGGTGATCAATGGCACAGAATGGAGTTGGAGGCTTGTGGCCAGTGGAGTTCCACAGGGATGGGTTCTGGGGCCAGGCTTGGTCAACATCTTCATCAACCACCTGGATGAGGGGACAGAGGGACCCTCAGTAACTTCCCTACTGCTGGCACCAAACTGGGAGCACTGGCTGATTCCCCAGAGGCTGAGCTGCCAGTCAGCGAGATCTCGACCGACTGGAGGCACAGAGGAACCTGCTGAGATTCAGCAAGGACAAGGGCAGAGTCCTGCAGCTGGGGAGGAACAACCCCCTGCACCAGCACAGGCTGGGGGTGACCTGCTGTTGAGCAGCTCTGCAGAGAGACCTGGCAGTGCTGGGTGATAATAAACTGACCATGAGCAGCAACGTGCCCTCGTGGGCAAGAGCCAATGGCAGCCTGGGGGCAGCAAGAGAGTGTGGGCAGCAGG
>WBNH01010222.1:81550-100052 GCA_013401255.1 Urocolius indicus
TGCCCAGGGAGGGTGTGGAGGCTCCTTCCTTGGAGGGCTTCAAGCCCCACCTGGACACGTTCCTGTGTGACCTGATCTAGGTGAACTCCCTGCTTCTGCAGGGGGATTGGGCTGGATGATTCTAGATGTCCCTTCCAACCCTGCCATTCTATGATATAAAGAGCATGTGGAAGCTGGCTCTCCTGGGAAAGCCTCTGCAGAGGAGGAGGAGGGGAGTAAGGAGACCTGAACTGCCTGGGGAATGCAGAAATGGGTTTGTCAAACCCAAGTCCCAGAAGAGCTTGGCAATGTCACCAGGGCTTGGTGGCTGCCAGAGCTCTGCACCCTGCTCCCAGCCGCCTGTGCCTGGCGCCTGGTGCAGCCGGGGGAACAGTTTGTGTTGCTTCTGCTTTTGGCCCACTGCTCCCTCCACAGGCTGCTTTGTTTGGAGGGTGACAGCCAAACCCTACACTCCCACACTCCCATCAGGGCAATTTGGAAGGTTTTTTTGAACGGAACAGGGAGGTTTTATGAGACCTGTGAGCACTTGGAAGGGAAAGACAACCAAACGAGACGATGACGTGACCTCGTTGGCAGCTGCTGCTGCCGCCATCGTCCTTCAGAGAGCCAACACACAGGGTAACTGAGATGTCTTGCTGTGGGTTAGTGGAGACTGAAGCATTTTACCTTGCAAACACACGACTCTTTCCCCAGTGAGCAGTGCCTGGAGCACCAGGACCTGCAGTGTGGGAGCCAGCCCTGTGAGGCAGCTCTGGGGAGTGGGATGTGCCCAGCTCACTCCCTTTTACCCCTTTTGTATTGAATTTCACCTTCTTTTTCTTTCCAGAGGGAAGAGGACAAGCATCCAGACTTTGAAGGTGAACTGTCCTTGCCACAGCTTGAATAGAGAGCAAGTCAGAGCTGTGATCACCACATGAGGTCTGGACTTGTGTGGCTAAGAGGGGCTCAGTGGTGTAAGTTTGGACTTCATGGGGTAAGAGGCATTAAATCTTCTGTGTACCTTGGGTTTTGTTTCATTTCCCTGGCAATGGTGGCTGCCAGAGCACTCTGAGGGCTTTTTAGAGGTGGCAGGACAGCTAAATCAACTCACTTAGAGCCAAACCAACTCATTTCCCCAGGCAAAGGGTCAATATGTCTGACAAGCATCAGGTCTCTGAGGAGGTGAAGGCTTCCAGAGGGATGTGGTGGGGGTGAGCACTCCCTATCTCTGGAGCCACCAAGACCCCTTGAGCCTTTCCTGGGGCTTTTGTCAATCCCTTGTCTGCTCCCAGCTGAGTGTGAGCTCTCCCTCAGCCCTGCTCCTGGGGTGCTTTTGGCTGCACCCAGCTGGGAGCAGTCCTTGAGGGAGGAGATGCTGACATGTCACCACCTCCTTCCCTGTGCTGGGATGTGCCACCTGCCAGCAGCCAGGGCCTGGTACATCCTTCTGGATAGAACCCTCCTTGCGCTGCTCAGGGTCTGATTCAGGGTCCCCCAATGTGCCCCTCATCGCTTCAGAAGGCACCTCTGGGCCTGGAAGGCACCAGGCATTCAGCAGTGGGTTCGGGTGCAGCTGGATGCAGTCTGTCTGCTGGGAAGGAACAGATTTGCCCTGCAGCTGATGTGAGGGCAGAGGATGGGTCTGCAGAGGAATCAGGGGGTTGTCCAGCAGTGTCGTGAGTGCAGCTCTGCAGGCTGCAGCTGCCTGGCTCAGGGGGCACCGTTGCCCAACGCTGACAGGGGAGGGTTGTTGGCAGTGGGGGCTGAGCTACATCAGACTGTCTCATCCTCATCACTCCAAGCAGCTTGAAGGAAATGAAATCCTGCTTTGAATGGCTCACTCAGATCCTTGTCTGCCTCCTTGTTTAATTGCTTTTCCTACAGGATACTGATGCTTCAGCTTGCAGCTCCTTGGAGGCAAAGGGCTGTCTCTTTGTTCTGGGCTTGCAGAACACATCCTGCAGCGAAGGCTGGGGCTCTGGCCTGACTACAAAGGCTGGGCTGTTTGGAATGCTGTGCTTGGGGGGGAGTGTTGGGGGGGGTTGCCTGAGGGTAAGAGGGTTGTGAGGTCCTCATGGGCACAGCCCTGCTAGGAGCAGAGCCCTGGCATCCACAGCACCCGCTGGGCACTCAGGCGGGCACGTCACCTGCAGTGGCTGCTGTGCACAGCAGGGCAGCACTGACTGTGCAGGCAAATGCCATGCACATGACTGGCTGGGGAGGACAGGGAGGAGATCAGCTGAGCTCCAAAGCCTCCCCTTCTTCTTTGACCAGCTATTTGGGGTTTCTTCTCTGGAATGTGCAGCACAAAAGGTCCCTGAATGTGGCACCTGGGGATTGGCATCTCCAGAAGCTGCTGCAGAGAAAGGAGGGGGGAGATGGAGTGTGGGGAAAGGAGAGGGGGAGATGGAGTGTGGGGAAAGGAGAGGGGGAGAAGGGAGTGTGGGGAAAGGAGAGGGGGAGAAGGGAGTGTGGGGAAAGGAGAGGGGGAGAAGGGAGTGTGGGGAAAGGAGAGGGGGAGAAAGGAGTGTGGGGAAAGGAGAGTTGACTGGTCCAACAGGAACCCACCAAAGTAATCCACACATGAGGTCACCTCCAGTGTAGCTGAGGAGCCTTTGGTGTTTTGAGTCAGGGCTCCAATTGATGGTGAGGCTGGAGTTGCCTAATTATAAACAAGGCTCACTGCAAACAGGAGACAGAGGAAAAGAAAGTGGCTGTTGAGGAGATGGGACATAAAGCCCTACCAGGGCTCCTTCTGAAGCATTTCCTCCTCTCCCTGTATCACTTAGAGCCCTCTTAAGAGAGCAGCAGCTTTCTGCTTTCCCCTCTGCTCCTCCTAAAGCTGCATCCTGGCAGTTGCAGGGCCTCCCAGGCAGGGATGGCTGGATGCTGACACGGCTCTGCCATCCCCTCCAGGGTGAGTTACCTGCTCTCCTGCCTCACCTCACCCTCACTGCTGCTCTCTGGGTGTGATTGGCTTCCCTGCAGGGGCTGCTGGTGGCCTTGCATGCAGAGGGAGCTGTGCCTGGTGCCCAGAGCTGCTCTGTGTGTGGGGGCCGTGGTGTCCCTGCCCTGAGGGCTGGAGCACGTCCTCTGCTGCCAGCCAGCCACCTTCCCCTCACTCCCCATCCCCAGGAGCAGGGCTGTGTGAGCCAGCCAAGCCTGTTCTTCAGGTATGGCTGTGTCCCTCCCTCTGAACAGCATTTCTGCTCCAGATCAAACACAAGTTGCAGGGAAATCGAGCCCAGCCTGTCCCGGTCTGTGGCTCCCGCTGGCAGCAGCAGCTGCTGGTGCCATCCCCTGCTCTCCCTGTGCCACACCAGCAGCCCTGGGGAGCAACTGGGGGGCTGCCTGGGCTGGGTTTGGGGTGCTGCTCTGCAGCCCCAGGACTGGCTCTGGTAAGGTGGGGAGGGTGCTTTTTCTTCAGCCCTCCCAGAGCAATGTTTGAACTTGCAAAGCCTGGAACCCTCCAGGAGCCCCAGGGGCTTGGTGTTTGCTTCTGCAGAGGCTTGTGCTGTGCTGTGCTGGTGCTGCTGTGCAGCCAGTTTCTGGGGTGGGGAGTTGGGGGGGGGGGGGGTCACAGGGCTCCAGGAAGTTTGTTTTGAAGCTGTGTGAGGTTCCTGGGTAAATACAGGGATCACCTTTCGGTCCCTCCCCGGGTGCTGCTGGAGCAAGGAGCCAGATGGGACTGTAACCTCTGCTGCTGCTTCTGCTCAGGGAGCTCCCTGCAGGGCCTGCTGCTGCTTTCCTGCCTCCCTCTCTCCTGCAGAGCCCCCCTCCAGCCCTTCTCCACACCCTGGGGGTCTGTGCAGCTGCCCACCCTCACACCTCCTGGCCCTGGTGTCTGTGGTAGGGGCTGGGGAAGAAGACCAGAAGCTCCCTGGCATCATGTCTCGCTCCCTCCTCCTGCTGAGCCAAAGGGGCCTTGAGGTCCAGCCCCTTCCCCAGCTTCTAGTTTTCTCCCCTTCCCCTGAGGATTTGCTAGGCTGAGGAGTGCAGACAGGCTTGCTGTGGGCTTCCCTGTTATTGCTGAATTACCTGAAGCCACCAGAGAGTTTGGAAGGCAGTGACATGTTCTGGATCCACACCTTTGGATCTGGGACAGTAAGCTCTGAGCTGGCAGGAGGCAGGTTCCTGGGGCTCTCTGACCACACAGGTCACACCTTGCCAGCTCCAAGAGGAGGAAAAGGAGTTCCTTGGCCCATAGGGTTGGGGCTGTCTGGCTCCAGACCCTGGATGGTGCTTCAAAGTGAGTCTGTGTTGAAGCAAAGCACTGACTGCAAGGGTCCAAATCTCAGTCCCAAGCCACTCACAGGGAGGTTGCTGGGAAGGAAACACCTTCCCCATAGAGGGAACTGCTGGTCCTTCAGATGTGGCAGAGGCACAGTGTGCACAGGCAGCACAGTGGGCATGCAGGGGCCATGCTGGGATGCAGGGGCTCCTCATCCTTGGGGGCCAGCTGAACTCATTGATCCTCATGGGTCCCTTCCAGCTGGAGATATTCTGTGGTTTCATCACCTTTTAAAGCCCAGCAGGCAAACAATTGTGAAGAGGAATAGGTTGGGAGGGAAACTGGAGCCTGGAGGGGAAACTGAGATGCTTCAGCCACTGCCAGATTGAAGCTAGCTGGTAACACTGAGCTGGTCTGGTCCTCACCCCATGGAAATATCACCTCACTGCTGGGTGGGAAGAAGTAAGGAGGATGGTGTGAGCTGTGTTCACACTGGGAAGAGTTTGACCCAATCTGCTTCCCCAGAAGAAGGAAACAAGAGACTTTTGAGGCTTCTGATGTTCTGTGAGCAAGGTGAGAGTCCCCTGGGTGCAAAGAGGGCCCTGCCCCAGCTCCTGCAGACCTCCACTGGGGTGGGTTTGACCTGCCTGGTGGGCAGCTCCAACTGTGGCTTGTTCTGGCTGAGGGGAGGTGGTGGGGCAGAAGATGAGCTCGTGGTGAACAGGGAGAACTGTGGCCCTGATCCAGGTTTGCTGGTTGAAGTAGTTGGTTCCTGCTCAGGATTCCAGTGTCTTGGCCATGGGGAAGTGTGGCTGCTGTAGTTGGAACTCAACTCCAAGGCTGTGCAAAGCCAACCAAAGTGCTGTTGGTGTGTGATGTCCCTGCCCAGGCACTTCCCAGCACCCACACGGCCCTGACAGAGAGCACTGAGGAGAACTTGCAACCAAACTCCCCTCTCCTTGGAAATCACTGTCCTTCTGCACCTTCCTCTGCAGATCCAGCCCTTCCCTGCCAAGGCTGCAGCCCTGGGGAAGGAAAAGGCAGCAGAGGAGCCTCAGAAAGCAGCAGGAATCCCTCCCTCCACTTTCACACCTGCCTTGTGTTCTGCTGCTCCCCTGGTACCAAGGTCTGCCCTTTCAAAGCCAGGGTAAGGAAGCTGGAGCTGAACTGGTGTCCAAGGGCTGGATTTACTCTTCCAGCAGGATAAAAGCTTGGGGTGGGCAGAGCCTGTTGTTGCTTCTGCTGCAGGATGGAGCAGCTGCCCTGGCCTCAGGGAGCACACACAGAGCAGCAGAGGCATCCTGAAGCTGTGCCTGTCCTTAATCGGTACTGCCACTGGGCTGTTAAAGGCACATTTGTCAGCTTTTATGGGGTGATTTACTACAGCAAGATAAGTTGGCAAGGCTTGGGCAACGCTCCTTGCTCAGGAGAAGTGCTCCCTGGCAGCTCCTGTGGCTCCCAGCCGGGTCTGAAGCTGCTGTTCTCCTGCTTCACCTGTTGAAAGAGCTGCAGGAGGAGAAAATGCAGCAGCAGGGTGTGCTGCCAACAGGATTTCTTCCTGCCCTCCAGTAGATCAGCCCCCCCCGGGGCATCCCTCTGTGTCTGACATGCAGGACGGGCTTGCTGGAGGGGGGTGACGGCTGGCTCTGGGGAGCACAGTGCTGCCTGGGCACCCATCTGCTTTGGTCTGGAGCACCTCCGAGGCTGCCCCAAAGCCTCTGTGCCTTCCTTGGCCAGGCTTGCTTCCTACCAAGGACCCCCATCCCCGTGGGGCAGCACTGTGCAGCCCTTGGCAGTGTTTACCAGCAGCTGCACACAGGGAGCCCCAGGTTCCTTTTGAGTGCCCTCAGCCTTTTGCTTGTCCCTGAAGGGGTCATTAACCCCCCCTGAGTGCCAGATGCCAGCCCCATCTGTGCCACCCTTGCCCTCTGCCAGGCAGGGCACAGCCTTTCAGGCATCACACCTCTTCCCCAGGATGTTTTGCTGCTTGGAGGAGGCAGATTGAGATGGGAAAGCTGAAGTTACTGGCTGCAGCAGCTGCTGCTGCCTGGAGCTGGTTGTTATAACAAAGTGAGAGTCACAGGTCTCTGCAGAGTAAACTGAGAGAACAAGGCCCTTGGCCAGCAGCTCAGGCAGGGCCTGGAGAATGAGCTCAGCAGCACGTTGGGCTCACAGGGAGTGGGGAGGAGAGGAGCAGGGGGCATGTTGGCTTGCTTGAGCTTTGTGTTGAGTGAGACTGAAACTCCTTCTCTTGCTCTTGAGGGGCAGATGAAAGAGCTCTGCTAATGCTGATGGGGGTGGAAAAGAGTCTCTGTGTCACATCCTGACCCCAGAACTGGCCCATTTGGGGATGGGAGTGGGAAAGGAGAGCTGGGGGAAGGGGATGCTGGATGCTTTTTTTTGTCCCCCAAAGGCCAGTGCCACCCACTTATCCCTGCAAGCCATGTTCCTGGGGCAGGGCTGGCAACAAGGGAAGCCAACAGCTAGAAGCAGCTGCTCTTAACCTCAGCAGTGCTGTTTTCCACCCTGCTTCCAAGCCTTGTGCCCATTCAGACTGGTGCCAGCCCCCGGAGCTCCAGCCCTGGGGGGTCCTCTGGCAGGGCAGCAAAGAGGGAGGGAGGGATGGGGGGGTTGGAGCCTCTCTGTCCCATGGGCGCGATGCACCCTCTCGTGGCGGGTGCCCAATGGGTGCCCGGTGGGTTCCCGATGGGTTCCTGGTGCGTGCCCACTGCGCAGGGCTCAGCTCCTCGCCATCATCCCAGGTTCATTCCTCGCCTGGACCCAGCGGCTCTCCCGCAGGGAAAAGCCTCCAAGGGAGCTGAGACTTGGCTCCTCCGGGCTCGGAACAGCCGGGGGTTCCCCCCCTTGCACCTCTCTTCTGCGGGGCAGAGCAGGGCTTGGAAGCAGCGGCTGAGGCTGGTTCCCCCTCACCTGCGCCGCTGCCTCGGATGCTTTTCCTCCCTGCGAGGGGAATCAATCAGCGCTTTGCATAAACAGAGCCCCAGGAGAGGTGCTGGTGGAGGGACAGCGCTCGGCAGCCTCCCAAATGCGGGTTTTTTTCCCCCACAAGGACCACGGCAGAAGTCGGTTTCTGTCCCTCACGGGGAGGGGTTTCTCCCTCTGACCCCCGCATCTCCTCCTCCCACCCAGCCCGCAGCCCCAAGCTCGGTCCCTTTCAGGGCAACCTCAATGCAACCACCCGTCTCTTTGGCTGCGGGGGAAGCTGCTCTGCTTTGGTCCCCGCACCCGGGGCAACCCCTGGGCTGTGCCCCGCACCCCGCACCGGATCGGTGCCACCTGCGAGCTGCTCCGCGCCTGCCTCCTGCGGCATTAAAACTTCCCTCGGTGCTCTGAGCGAAAAGAGGGAGGAGAAAGGGTTTCATCATCGCTACCCAAGAGCGGACTTATAAGAAGTGGAGGCTGCCTGTGCCCGCCCCACTCGCGGAGCTCGGAGCGTGTGCGGTGCGGGACGGGACGGGACGGGGCAGAGAGCGGCGGGAGCGCAGCGCAGCGCGGCACCTCGGGGCTCCCCGGGAAGCCCCCCCCGACATTATGGGAGCACACCCCGAAGCCGGCAAACCCCCCGTCGATGTCCCCAAAACATCCGCCACCTGCTCCCGGGGTATTTTCTGTAACATCAAGGTAAGTAAAGGAGCAGTGCCCGGCGGGGATGGACGGACGGAGGGAGGGAGGGAGGGCAGGGGGAGGGTGTTCACGCCGGGAGCGACCCCGACCCATCCCACGGGTCCCGCCGAGGGACCGATGAGGAATTTGGGAGTCTTGGATGAGGCTGCCGAGGGCCGTTCAGCTCGGCAGCGCAGGGTTCGGAGCGGTGCCCGGCCCGATGCGTGGGTGCCCTGCCCGATGCGTTGTTCTCCTCCTCGGTGCGTGGGTCCCCTGTCCAGTGCATTGTTCCCCTGCCCGGTGCGTGGGTGCTTTGCCCGGACGCGGCGTGGGCAGCAGCTCCGGAGCTCACCCACGGTGTCCGGTACCCAGCAGCGTGCTGCTGCGGCCGCTGCTTAGGGAACGATGAACCGCATCCTGGCGCGGAGATGCTGCCCGGTACCCACAGCCCCGAGGGCTGCGAGAGGCCGGGCGGGTGATGGGGGCGTTCGGAGGGACCGGCGCGGGGCAACGGCTTTGCCGGGGCTGCCCGATTCCTCAGCTGCTCCTGCCAGGGGGGCTGGAGCTGGCACCCTAAAGCTGCTCCCTGCCTGAGCCTCAGGCTCCTCGGGCTTGCAAGCACCATCCCCCATCCCAGCTCTGGCGTGTGAAGCCGCCGGGCATCGTGCTGCTGCCTCAGCCTTTGCCCCGGCTGCGGCACACACGCGTGTGGCACGTTTTTGGGTGGGCACCCAGGCAGCTGCCCGCGCTGGTCCTTGCCCCCGGGATGCTGGGCAGCATTTGCCAGGCTGGGAGTGGGGGGGTGTTTTGATGCCTCACTTGGCAGCACGTCCCTGCGTGCAGCCCTGGGGAAGGGCAGCTCTCAGCAGCAGCTGCCCATGGGCAGAGCATCTTTGGCTGTATAAGATGGGTCAGCAGCTGCCAGGACCCCTTTGTGCTGGTGCCTGCTGGTCGTGCCCGGGGCTGGGCTGTGCTTTCCCACTCGTGTTCCCAGGCAGAGGCGTGTGTTGGCTGTGGGGAAGGGTTTGTGGGCACCAGCTCAGCCTGTGTCTGGGAGCTTATTCACTGCCTGTGCTTCCTCACCTCACACCAAGGTGGGCACTGCCCGCTCCTCCTTGGGCTGTGCTGCCTCAGGGTTGGCTTCTGGGCAACAAGTGTCACCAAACAGTGGGGTCTCAGCAGTTGTGTCAGTGTGCCTTGGGGATGCTGAGGGGTACTGAAGGGCTCTTCCCAAGCAGCTGCTCCTCTCCTGGGGGCTCCTGGGGCTGGAGGCATCATCCCAGATGACTTCCAGTCCTGCATCCCTGAGGGTCCCCGTTGCCCAGGCTGAGCTATCCCAGCAGGTGACTCACTGGCCCTTTTTTTGTCTGTGAGGAAAGGAAAAGCTTGAGATGACCCTGGGTAATTTAGGGCTGCCTCTGGGCTGCTCTGATGTGCTTCTGGAGGGGACTGGGGATCTGATCCCTCCTCTGGTGAAGGTGCAAAAGGTGACCCTAACCCTCTCCAGCCTGCTTCAGCAGTGCCCATGGCTCTGGGTGAGTAACAGCACCATGAGCCAGAGCCCTCCTTGCAGTTCCTGCTCTTTGCTGGGCATGGGCACAGGTACCTTTGGCTGCATGCTTGCAAAAAAATAGCCTGGGGCTGGAAAAAATGGCCCAGCTGGATGCCTTTTTTGGCCAAGAGCAGATGACACAGAGGTGTCCCAGCACTGGTGGCAGAGCTCTGGCTGCTCTGGGAGAGCCCTGGTCTGTACCCCTGGGCTTCAGCTGAGCTCTCTGGGTGGCTGGTGCTGGAGGGAGGGCTCAAGTCCTGGTTTCAGCGTGAGTACTGAGGCTGGAGCTCCACAGCCCAGCCAAGCACCCTGCACTGAGCCTGCCTGGGGGTCTGTGGGGGAGATTCTGGAGGGAGAGGTGGTACAGCCCTGTGTGAGAACACACAGAGTGACCCCAGCAGTGGGAGATGCCACCAGAGACTCCTCCCAGCTCCTACCTGCCCTGGCTGCTGCAGCTGCACTGAGCACACGGACAGAAGCACTTCTGTTTTAAAAAGTCAACAAGTTTTTGCTAAACCAAGGGGATTCAGCCCTCACTTTAGCACAGCCCAGCATGGGCACAGTGCAAGCATGTCAAGGAACAGCTTGAGCTCTAATAAAATGCACTTGTTGGCAGCAGATGGCTGAAAGGTACTGTCTGGGACCCTGGGCAGTCAGAACACTCATCCCTTGGTGTTTCTCTCTCGAGGAGAGAAGGCAGAATGCAAAAGACTGTCAGTTTTGGGAGCTGCTGCTCAGCACTGTCCCCTGTGAGAAATCTTGAGCATCTCACTAAGCCACAGTGGTGCTGGATGGTGATGAGCAAGGACAGCCTCCTGCTCTGAGCTCACCAGAGGTGCCAGAGCTGTGCTGAGCAGAACAGGGAGCTGAGGGGCTGCTGTGCTGCTAGGGCTGTGCTGAGCAGCACAGGGAGATGAGGGGCTGCAGTGCTGCCAGGGCTGAGCTGAGCAGCACGGGGAGCTGAGGGGCTGCAGGGGCTGAGCTGAGCAGCACAGGGAGATGAGGGGCTGCAGTGCTGCTAGGGCTATGCTGAGCAGCACAGGGAGCTGAGGGGCTGCAGTGCTGTTGCTTGGCAAAGGTGAGATGGAGCCAAACCTTCAGGTGTGTGTTAGCACCAGGTGACACCAGGGGCCTCCCAGCATAAAGGAACCAAACAGGCTTGGAAGGTGGAGGAGAAATGGATGGTTAATCTTTGTGGCCACAGTGGCTGTGCCCTAGTGCAGAGCCCTCCCTGCTGCCTCTGCTCATCCTGCCCTTCCTGACAGCAGCTGCACAGGGATCCTTTCCAGGGCGTTATCTATGTTCAATGCCTCAGAGGTTCTGGCCTCTTCACCTTTATTGTTTCTTTCCTGGGTTTATGCTATTTTCATTGATAGCTAAATGCTTGTTTGGGAATCCTGAAGCATGAGGAGGGAGGAGGAGAGCTTTATAAATACCCCTGGCATGGCTGGGCTGGGCTGGGGCTTGGCTGGAGAGTGCTGGGGGACAGTGTGGGATGGTTGGGAGAGCACAGGGCTAACAGGCAGTCACTTGTGTCAGCTGGAGGCAGTCCAGGGGGAGATTTCAAAGCCTTGGGGGTGGATTTAAATTGGGTGCTATGTTGGGGCAGGGAGAAAGGTGGTACTGAAGGGTTTAGGAGAGGGGACAGCAAGGTCAGGAGACTGGGGGCTCTTGGAGAGCGATAAGGCTTTCAAGCATCCCAGGGAACAGATGTTGGAGACAACGTGGGGTGCAATGGCCAGGAATGGGGAGCTCTCTCCTCCCCAGAGAGGCTGGATGCTTGCTGCAGAAGAGATGGGACCCTTGTCTTGGGATCTGAGGTCCCAAGAGCATCAGGGCAAGTTTGTTGTCCCTTCCTTTAAATTTAGAGACAAAAGGAATTTGCTGAGAGGAGCGTATTTCAGAAGCCTGGAACCAGCACAGTTGTGCTCCCATATCCTGTTGGTAAAGCTTGTGAATGGCTTTATTTAGCTGTTAGCAAGAATAGGAGATTTATCAAGTCAGTGCTCTGGAGACAGGTTTGGAGAGGGAAGTGCTAAGAGGAGAAAGTCCCTGTCCGTTAGGGCTGTTGGCTTCAGCAAGGGAATCAAAGGGTATTTAAAATCTGGTCACTGTGCAAGGAGAGCTGCCTGAGTGTGGCACAGCAGCCAGCAGGGTCTGTAGGACAAGTGGGGTGGTGTGAGGAGAAGGAGCTGCTGTGCCTGGGGGCATAGAATCATTTGGGTTGTTAGAGCCCTTGAAGCTGCTGCAGTCCCAGCCCTGCCCTCGCCCTGTCCAGCCCAGCACTGACCCACAGCCCTCAGCACCTCAGCCCCACGGCTCTGGGATCCCTCCAGGGCTGGGGCGTCCCCCAGCTCCCTGGGCAGCCTGGCACAGGGGTTGACAGCCCTGTCAGGGCTGTTGCTGATCTGCAGGAGCAGGCTGGCTCTTGCAGCACAGGTGCTGCTGGGGAAGCAAAGGTTGGCACGGGATGGGTCCGACGCTGCTGTTGACGTTTGGATAAGGAAAGAGATGGGGGAAAAGCCAGACAGTGGAATGAGTTGGAAAGTTTAGTGGGATCAAGGTCTAGGAGACAAGCAGCAAGGTAATTTTTACGAGGGGTGAGGTGGTTCCAGTGCCCAAACATAAGCAAGGAGTGGTTCAGATAAGATTGCTGTGAGTAAAGCGGGAGAGGAGTGTCGCTGATAGGGAGCGAGGGCTGCCAAGGCAGCGCTCTCACACACGCTTCTGGGTCAGGGACAATGAAGCCAAGTGGCAGCTGCCTTCAAGGAAATCGTGCTCAGATCCTGATGTGCCATAAAGGGGAGACCCTTGGGGAAAGTGAAAGATAACACCACGAGCTGAGCGAGCTGTGGGGTGCTGAGGGGTGCTGCAGGGTAACCGCACGCTGTGTGCTGCAGGAGCCTTGCGTCAGAGCAGCCTGAGAACCAGCAACCCCTCATCTTTTACCCGCTGAGAGTCTCTCCCCCTGCAGCCAACCCCCTCTGCTCTCCCTGAGCCCCAGGGCTACGCTGGCTCGGCATGGGGAAGCTGTGGGGAAGCCTCACACGTGCCCTCGCTGCGCAGAGCAAACGTTGTCTGTGCAGCTGCCAGCCAGGGGGTTGTAAAGCATGGACTACTTGGCAGCAGCCAGGCACTGCAGCAGCATGCTTCAGGCAGTTCCTCACCAGCTCAGGGCTGCTTTCTTGCTTTATCTTTTACAGCAGAAATCAAGCTGAAGGGCCCCTCTCTGCCATTGACCGTGCTCCAGGCTCAGAGGTTTGGTGCTGAGGGATGAGCTGTGGTGGAAGGGCTGTTGGTTCCTCCTGGGGAAATGGTGCCTGTCCTTTGTCATGCTGTTGATGTATCACCTCTTTTCTTTCCTTCTCATCTGGAAGACAGGCTTCAAGGCAGATGCTTTTACTGTTAGGACCCTGTGGAATATCATCAGGACTTTCTGTTTGCAAAGTGGAAAGAAGGCTCTGAAGAAAGGGTTGTAGGGAATCTCCTCCTTCAGTGCTGCTGGGCTCAGCCAAGGTGACAGCACCAGCAGAGCTGGTGTGGGAAGGAGCAGGGGGTCTGGGTTGTCAGTGAATATTTCACTCAGGCCCAGAGTTTGATGCTGAGGGACGTGGTGTGTGGCAGAGTGTTAGGTTCCTCCTGGGCAAATGGTGCCTTTCCCCCCCTCCCTTTTTCTTTGCCATGGAAGAACAGGACTCCAGATAGTTTTGCTGTTGACTTTAGGACGTGTTTTTCTGTTGGTCTCATTAGGGCTTTTCATTTGAAAAGTGAAAACAAGGCTCTTTCTTACCACTTGAATGACCAAAGGGAATTTCCTGCTGCTCTCAGCCAAGGTGACAGCACCAGAACTGGTGTGTGAAGGAGCAGAGGACCTGGACTGTTGGTCAGTTTTTCAGGCTCAGTTTTGTGCTGTGGGATGTGTTGTGTGGCAGAGTGTTAGGTTCCTCTTGGGGAAATGGGGGTGTTCTTCATCCTTCATGGTGCTTTTGGAGCAGCTGTGTGTAGGAAGGAGAAGCCAAGGGGGGATGGATTTCCCCACGTGTGTCTTGTCTGTACACTCTTCATTCCCAGCTGCTGTTTGTTTCAGACCAAGGGCTCTCAGCTGCCCTCCTGCAGCAGGATCTCTCAGTGTTGATCATATACAAGCTCTGGTAAAACAAACAGCCTGTCTTCTCCCTGACTACTCCAATTTTGGGGGTATTTTTATCACTTTATTAAGAGTTCTCTGCTCCCCCTTTTTTTTTTACTCCCCTTGGAAGCTCAGGAGAGGACAGTGGAAGCAGCCTGCAGAGGTGGGCAGGTCAGAGACTCCAGCTTTGGGCTGTCACTTTATACTTAGGGTCAAAGAATTTTGCTTTGGCCTTCCTGAGCTCAAAATGCAACTGTCCTTCCAAAGCCCAAAATGCAACAGTCCCTCCTGAGCTCAAAATGCAACTGTCCTTCCAGACCCCCTTTTGGGCTCATCTGGGGAGCTACTTTTGGGCTCATTTTGGCAAGTTTGCTCTCATTTCCAGAGCCCAGAATGCAACTCTTCTTCCAGAGCTCAAGATGCAAAAAGTCCCATGCAGAGGGAAGGAGCTGACAGAGGATCCTTGTTCCCGGTCCTCTCTAAACACTCACTGCAGTCAGATTAATTCTGCACCCTCCTGTGACTGCTCTTGGCCATGTTCCCCCCTCAGTGGTGCTGGAGAGCTTCCATGAGGATTTCCCCTTTGCATTAGAGGAATCCACCAACCTCCAGCTGACCCCACAATCTGCCAGCCCCAAGGATGGGTTTATACCTGCTGGCTCTGGCTTCCTCAGCCTTGGCTGCTTTATGGGTTCAGCATGAGTCTGGGAAGCCCTTTTTTACCTCCCTTTATTCCCTGTGAGCTTCAGGGAAGTGGGAAGGGTCTTCTGAGGGGGCTGCAAGGGCTGAGGCACTGACCTCAGATGCCTCCCAGGAGTGCAGCAGCAGCTGCTGTGGTCATACCTGGCACTCCACAGGGACATCTTGGAGCCACTGTAGGTTCTGAGCCTTGCTGCCACATCCCCAGCCTGGGGCTGCCTGTGTCCCACCAGCCCTCCAGGTCCAGGATTTGTTGAGCACAGTGTCCTCTGAAGGAGTTTTGGGTTGGGAGTGACTGAATAGCTGCCAACTCTCTGCTTGGAGCCTGAGAAGTGTTGTCTACGCCGTGGAGGTCTGTGAGGGACCTTCCCCCAAGGCATTTGCTTCCCTTTTAAATGAAGTGTGTCTTGGAAAGGAGTCAAGTGTCTTGTATAAACAGCCTGGAGTGAGCTGGGATGGCTCCGAAGGAAACGTGGGGGTGATGAAGTGGGGGGTTTGTATGTGTGTGGGGAGCATGTGGGTGCACACCTCCAGCCTCCCCAGCTGCTCCCCAGCTCCTCTGCTCTGGCTCTGAGGGGAGCAGCAGCACTTTGCATTGGTGGGAGCCTCAGCCCCCACACCCTGCCCTTCCTTCTCAGGGGTTTGGCTCTTCCTTAACCAGCCTTTTCTTGGCTGAGTGTTGGGGAAGATGGATGAGAGCAGCTCCATCCCCTCCAGGGGCTGCTGGCGGGTGCGTGGGACCAGCACAGCACATCTGGTGCTCTCTGCAGCTGGAAGGGACCATGTTTCCCGTGGAGCAGCACGTTGTGGGTGGCCAGCAGGAGTGTGAGGATGGGGATGTGTGTGGAGAGGGATGGGGAAGGGGAGAGACCCGTGAGGACCTGAGAAGAGATGTGGGAGAGTGGCCCTTCATCACCACCCACCAGCCTCAGGGCTCCACTCTGACCACCCAGTGCCAAGGTCAGGGGAGCCCTTTAGAGGAGCCCTGTGAGTACATCCCTCCCCCAAGTGGCTGTGCTCAGAGATTTCAAGGCCTGGGCCATTGTTATTTGATGAGAATGGAGGCTACTGAGTGCTGGGGAAGCCCTAAATCAGGCTCATCTGTCACCTCTGGACAGTCGAAGTGTGTCTGGAGAAGCTGAGCTCCAGCTGCACGAGTCCTGGAGCAAGAAATTGGTTTGTTTTGCTTTGCTGCAACTGTTTTGGGTGGCAGCTTCTTCCCAAGACCTTGCTGGGGCTCGTGGGGAGGGTGGGAGCTGTCACACCCCAAAGTCCTTCTGTCCCTGTGTGGGTCTCTCCAGCCGCATTTCTCATATGGCCTCAGGTAACAAGTGACAGGAGAAGGGGAAAGAGGCTGGACTTGACAGGGAAGTTCATCGCTGCTCCCAAGATACAGGACAAGAGGAAACAGGCTCAAGTTGCTCCAGGGGAGGTTGAGGTTGGAGCTGAGGCAGAACTGTTTCCCTGAGAGGGGTGTCAGCCCCTGTGCCAGGCTGCCCAGGGAGCTGGGGCAGTGCCCAGCCCTGGAGGGATCCCAGAGCCATGGGGCTGAGGTGCTGAGGGCTGTGGGTCAGTGCTGGGCTGGGCACGGTGAGGGCAGGGCTTGGACTTGCTGGTCTTAAAAGTCTTTTCCAATTGAAATGATTCTCTGATTGACCCACCTTGGCCTCCCTCAGGGCAGCAGCCCCAGCTCTCTCCTGGGCATCTCTGGATCCCTGGCCCCAGTTTGTCCACCCCCAGGTTACCACCCCATGGAGAAGCCCACCTCAGGCCACCCCCTGCCAGCTCTGCCTGGTCCTGCCCACAGCTTGCCCCTCTCACCTCCTGCCCTCCAGCCTCTCCTTCCCCATGCTCCTTCCATGCCTCCACCTTCCCCCCATCCCCTGCCAGCACAGGGATGTTTGTGGAGTCAGGCTGCCTCTCCTCACCTTCCTTCCCCGCCAGCATCCTCTCTCTCCCCTAACACCTCTGGCCTGGGCTTAGGCTGACATTTGCTGTGCTAAACTCAGCCTCCACGATCCACCCTCTTCCCTCCCTGTTGGTAAACAGCTCTGGCTGGTGCAGTTCCCTCCTGGTGCCCGGAGGGCTCCTTTGCAGACACCGCTCTCCTTCTCCCAGTGACCCAGAGGGCTGCCCAGAGCTGCAAGAGGCAAAAAAAGGAGTGTTCTCTGGCAGCAAAGACCTCCTCTCCATTTCTCCTCCTGGCAGAAGTCACCTCTCTGCCCCAGATCAGCCCAGGTCAGGAGTGGGTGAAGGTGGAGATGGCAGATGTGGCTTTCATCAGCAGGGCCGTGTGCTGGGGCAGGGGGTTTTGATAGCTGGGTGCTGGAGAGGTCATCCCACTTCAAGAGTTTACATCCAATTGTTCCCCTTTGTCCCTACCTGGGAGGGTTTCCCACATTACACCCCCTGTCACTGCTCTGTGGCTTTGGGGCTTTGTCCTCTCGTGCTTGGCTGGTGCTCACCAGCCTGCTGACACCCCTGTGCCTGGCTATGCATCGTGGCAGCTTGTCCCTGTCACCTTCCTTCCCTCTTTAGGAATGTTTGCCTGTTGTCTGTGGTCTCCAGGTTGTCCCCAGTCTGCCCAGGCTCCACTTTCTCCTTCTGCTTTATCTCTCTCCCTCCTCTCCTCATCCATCTGTGATGCTTTTAGCCACCTAGCTGTGTCTTCTGGCTGGTGCTGTCCTCACCTGCAGGAGAAGCTTCCCAAGAACCATCTTCTACTCCATTGCTGGGCCTGTGTCTGCTCCCCAGAAGGCTGCTGCACCCTCTCACAGCATTGGATAGACAACCCCATTCCTTTGGCTTTGCTTTGGAATGGGTTTTTTCCTCCTCCTACAAAGTGGATCAGGCTCTCTGGGCACTGCCAGCATCTCACCTGAGTGCCAGGGCTGGGTCTGGCTGCTGTGCCAGACAGGCACACGAGGCACTGTGGCCCTGAGGACCTTTGATCCCCCTCCCTGTGCAGCCTTCCCATCGTTATCTGTGTGGGACACACTTCCTCTCTGCACCAAACATTTGATTTCCTGTGGATTTCAGTGATAAAGACCTTTTCCCCCCTTTCATTTATTTTTTTTTCTTTAGAGGGATTATTTTAAACCTTTTTTGGCCCCATGTGGGCACGTCCCAGTCCAAGAAAAACAAAGGGAAACTGCTCTGGCTAAATATAGATCAGAAGCCACTTGTGAGGAGCCTCTGGCATCCCCAGCTGAGTGTGCTTCCCCCTCCCAGCCCAGCTCTACCCCATCAGCTCCCCGTGTCCCCTCCTCTGCTCCATTCCCCTCGGGTCCTGGCTGGGCTCACAGCTTGGCTCAGGGGCAAGATGCTGTTCTTAGAACACCACACAGGTCTTCCATGAGTGTATTTCATCCTTTCCTCTCTGAGGCTTTCCAGAGCCCTTTGTTCCATGTTTTCTTGCACCACCCCGTGGAGGGGGTTCTGTTACAACTGAGCAGAGCCAAGGGCTGCCTGGGAATGCTGGGTCTCAGGTGGCCTGTGCTTCCAGCAGCTGCAGGGTTGGCTCTGACAGAGTCTCACACAGTCCCAGGGACAGCTACTGAGTCCCTCCTGCCTCATTCCCCCTGTCCTGTCCCACCCCCAGCACTGTGGGTTCCCCCTCCCCAGGCTGCCACGGTGCAAGTACCAAGGGATGGCAGACAGAGGTAAAGCACAGCTCCTGGTCCTCTCCTCTGAATCCCACAGCACTCATCTGGCAGGCAGCAAGGGCTGCAGGGCTGAGCCCTCCAGTAGAGCTGCTGCAGGGCAGAGGGGCAGCTGTGTTGGGCTGTCTGCATAGGACACGGTCACCAGCAGTTACACATCAGCAGGGCACTGACTGGGGACTCCCTGTGACTGTGTTTTGCCTGCAGGTGTTTGTGCTGTGCCATGGGCTTCTCCAGCTCTCCCAGCTCCTCTACAGTGCCAACTTCAAGAGCAGCCTCACCACCATTGAGAAGCGCTTCGGCCTCTCCAGCCTCTCCTCGGGTTTCATCTCCAGCCTGCATGAGGTAACAGAGTGAGGAGCCCCGAGGTGCTGGCCAGGATGTGGGACAAACATCTGCAGCGAGCTCAGCTTTGCTGCTGGGCTCCTGTCTGTTTAGAAGCCATGGGAGTGGAATCCATATGCTGTGGATGATGGGGGGGGGATCATTAGTTTACCCCACGTGGTATGGGGTGGGGGCAGGGGTTGTGCCCCTGTGCTGGGCCCTGGGGAGGCTGCAGCTCCAGGGCTGTGCTCAGTGCTGGGTCCTGGGGAGGCTGCAGCTCCAGGGCTGTGCTCAGTGCTGGG
>WBNH01010222.1:100086-119559 GCA_013401255.1 Urocolius indicus
GGGAGGTTGAGGTTGGAGCTGAGGCAGAACTGTTTCCCTGAGAGGGGTGTCAGCCCCTGTGCCAGGCTACCCAGGGAGCTGGGGCAGTGCCCAGCCCTGGAGGGATCCCAAAGCCGTGGGGCTGAGGTGCTGAGGGCTGTGGGTCAGTGCTGGGCTGGGCAGGGTGAGAGCAGAGCTGGGACTGCAGCAGCTTCCAGGGCTTTAACAACCCCAATGATCTGTGACTCTCTGTGATTCTGTCCCTCTGTGACCCCTTCTACCCTTGTCCCTGTTGCTCTTTGCCCTCTCCAGATTGGCAACGTGGTTCTCATCATCTTCGTGAGCTACTTTGGCAGCCGGGTTCACCGCCCGCGGGTGATCGGGGCTGGGGGGCTGCTGCTGGCACTCGGCGCCTTCCTGGTGACCCTGCCCCACTTCTTGTCCCAGCCCTACGAGTACAGCACCCTCAGCACCGGTGAGTGCTGCTCAAGGCCTCTGGCTTTGCTCTCTCACACCAGCTGTGGGACCTGTGGCACCAAGCACAGCTGAAGTGCAAAGCCCAGACCCCCACGAAGCGTTATGGAAGGTGTCCTGGCATGGGGCTGGGAGCTCAGGCAGCAGCACGGAGAGCAGCTGCCACACAGCCTCCGTTGTCTCCAGCCTTGTGCAGCTGGAAGGTTTGGAAAGTGGATCAGGCACCAGATGCCAAGCTTTTTGACAGCTTGAATTGATGCCTGGGCTACAGACTAGTCAGGAGTCGGTGCAGGGACTGCCATAGTGATATACAAAGAAGTTGAGGGAGCTCACCATCCTGCTCCCAGCACAAAGCCATGTGTGACTTGGCCCCATTATTTACAGCCCTGGTTGGAGTCTGCATGGCAGTCCTGGGCAGGGTGAAGGCTCCTCTGTGCCTGGGCCATATGAAGAAGGAAGGCCCTTGCTTTGGAAGGAGGTGCTGGGCTGCTCCTGAGCCGTGAGAGCAACGGAGATTCAGGGGCAGAGTGTCCCGCTCAGGGCAGCCAGGTCACCCCAGCCTAAAAAGCAGCCTGCTATGGATTAGGTCTGCCCTGGTTAAGCCCTGACCAGCCTGGCTCTGGTGCAGTCTGGCAGCAGAGGCTACTGTGGCTCTGGCTTTCGCTGCAGGAAGAGCTGTATTAGCAAAGGAGGCTCATGTGTGGCAGCCTGGACCCTTTAGAGCAGGCAGCTGCAAGTGGGCTTCGTGGTGAGCGACAGTTGGGATGGTGCTGCCAGGCTGCCTCGCTGGAAACCTCTCATCACCTGACAAATAGTGGGGTTTGGCTTGTTTTCTGTTTGCTCAGAAGCCTAGCAAACCCACAGTTGTGACCGTGATGAGAAAAGACACGACAGGAGCATTGGGGTGATTACAAACAATGCGTGAGAAGGGAAAAGACAGAGGCCAGAGTGGGAAGAGGCGGCATCACGAGCCCAGGACTTGCTCTCCCTGCTCCCTTTGCCGTTGAAAACACAGGTTTCTCCACCTGTGGATGTTTTCCACTGGCTTTGGCACTGCCTGCCTCTGAGGGCTTGTGTGCCTTGGCTTCTGTGCTGACCCCTTTCAGTGCCGCTCCCGTCTCCTCAGACCAGCTCGGCTCTGAATGCCTGATAAAAAGCACAGCTGGTTGTTGGCCAGCCTGACCTCACTTTAACACCCCAAGGGGAGGGAAAAGTGATGACTGCTAAGGAAGAAGAGCAGCCCACCTGAAGCCCAGCAGCGTGTGCTGCCCTGGGAGCGTAGCAGATCCCCGGTGTGCTGGGATGCAGCAAGAGACATGCCCAGCCGTGTAATGCTCCTTCTTCTCCTTTGCAGGTAACAAGAGCCAGGTCCAGGCTGAACTCTGCTATGCAGAGAATAAGTTTGTGTGTCCAAACACCACCCAGGATCCTCAGAAGGAGGCCAGCAGCATATGGGCCATGATGGTGATCGCCCAGCTGCTGGCCGGCATCGGCACGGTTCCCATCCAGCCCTTCGGGATATCCTACGTGGACGACTTTGCAGAAGCAAACAACTCCCCTCTCTATGTTGGTAAGTGGCACTGGGGCTCTACTTGGGCTTATTGCCTTCAGAACTTAGAGGTGAGATGGGAGAGGTGCTCACCTGAAGAGCAAACTGTGGGCAGGGGTTGAGCAGGCAGTGCCACTCAGATGAGGATCCTCACAGGATGGTGGGGGCTGGAAGGGCCCTGCAGAGCTGCTCCAGCCCCAGCCCCTGCTCAAACAGGTTGCCCTGGCTCAGGGGGCACAGGAACGTGTCCAGGTGGGTTTGGGGACCTCCCAAGAAGGAGCCTCCACACCCACCCTCCCTGGGCCAGATCCTCCCCCATTTAAAGGCTGAGCCATCTCTCCCCTTGTTAATTAGCTGATCTCTGCAGGGTTATATTTATGGTGTGTGTTAGGAAGCCAAAGAATCAGGGCAAGGAGATGAGGTGAAAAAGCCCCTAAGGCTTCTCCCTTGCACGTGAGAACTTGTGTCAGCCTTGAGGGGAAAGAGTAGTAAAGAAACCTCCTCAGCAGCCATCTGGAGCAGGTCCAAGGAAGAGCAACGAAGCTGGAGAAGGGTGTAGAGAACAAATTTGATGAGTAGAGGCTGAGGGAATGGGGATGTTGAGCGTGGAGAAGAGGAGGCTGAGGGCAGACAGGAGCATTCTCTGCAGCTCCCTGACAGGAGGCTGTGGTGAGGTGTGGGTTGGTCTCTGCTCTGAAGTAACAAGTGATAGGACAAGAGGAAAGGGGCTGGAGTTGCCCCAAGGGAGGTTGAGGCTGGTGCTGAGGCAGAACTGTTTCCCTGAGAGGGGTGTCAGCCCCTGTGCCAGGCTGCCCAGGGAGCTGGGGCAGTGCCCAGCCCTGGAGGGATCCCAAAGCCATGGGGCTGAGGTGCTGAGGGCTGTGGGTCAGTGCTGGGCTGGGCAGGGTGAGGGCAGGACTGGGGACTCCAGGGCTTTTCTAACCAAAACCATTCTGTGATCTCCTGCTGATCACAGTCGAACCAGAGATGTGACAGCCTGCAGGGGCCAGTTAACACAGGATTAGGCTGAAGGGATCAAAATAATAATTTTTGCCATGGAACTGGGCCCTGCCCAGTAGGGCTCCCAGGATCAGGAGCTCTTCTTGGTCTCAAAGGGATAGCTGCTGGCTTCCATCTCACACCGTGTCATTTCCCACCGTGAATGGCAAAGCCAGGCTGGTGCCTACGTGAGCTTTGAGCTCATCCCATAAGTTGTTTAAACATCCCAGTTCCTCCTGGTGCCCATGAACAATGTCTCTGGAGCAGCCAAAGGCGTCAGAGTGATTTAGGAGTGGAGGGCGGATGTTCCAGTACAAGGTAAGCACCCGAGGAGAAGGAAAAGCCTTCAGGATCCAGCTCCCAAGGACAGGCTTTGGATGAACACTGCAGTGCTTGGCAGGGTCTCCACACCCACCCAGCAGCACTTTGGGGACCTTCTTCACCAGCTGCTACTTGGCAGAAGGTGCTTCCTCTGCTCTGCGCGTCGAGAGGCCGTTCCTGCCTCACGTGGGAGGACTTGAAGCTGTCTCTGCCTGGAAGCTACTGCTCCCAGCTCATGGTGGCTGTGTGTGCTCCCAGCTCACGGTGGCTGTCTCTGCTCTCTTTTTCCAGCCATCCTCTTCGCCATCGCTGTCTTTGGACCTGCTTTTGGATACCTGCTGGGCTCTGTGGTGCTGCGGCTCTTTGTGGACATTGGAAGAGTTGACCTTGGTGAGTATCAAGTACCCACAGCCCTCCCTAGAAGCCTCCTGTGAGGCAGGAGGTCACTCTGGGATGACCTGGCATCACAAGCCACCAGTCCCACCACCAGTGGGACCCACTGCAGTGGAGAAGCCTGTCCTGGCACAGCACCCCAAGCACATTCCTCTGCTCTGTGTCCCTGCCAGGAGGGACCTTTCCCCATCAGTGTCCGTGGTCATTGCTGGGGTCTGACCACTGCCAGCACACTGAGCAGGTCTGGCATTGCCCCAGCCCAGTGCTGGGAGGGTCACTGAGAAGACACCCCATTGCCACAGCCCATGACAACACAATGACACAGCCATTGCCTTATGGGGGCACGGGAAGGCTCGAGTGGACTCATCCTGCTCCCCAGCAGCACCTGCAGAGGGAGGGACCAGCCCAAGGCTGCCACAGGCCTCATTGTCTTTATCTGTGGCCTGTGCTTGTTATTTCTGGTAACTTCATCACTAAAGGACCCTGCCCAGCTCCATCATTAACGTGGCTTTTCCTGTGTTTCCTCAGAGAGACGGGAGCCTGACGTCTCTGTCCGGTGCCCGATAAGGATAATGAATGGCCCAGGGGCAGGAAATGGCCACAAGCCTTGGCTGGCTCCCCAGGGCAACCCAAAGGCCCTGGGCCATGGTGCCCAGGCTCTGAGGGCAGTGGTGTGGTGTGAGGACCCTTGTGCTGGCTCAGCACCCCAGGCAGGCAGCACAGCATAAGCCCAGGGGCAGCCCCAGGCAGGGGAGGATGGAGCCAGGCCCCGAGTCGCTGCCTTGGCAGTGGGGAAGGGGCTGAGCCAGAGCTCTCGGCGTGCTCCATGCTGACTGAAATCAGCCCACAGTCACTCAGGAGGCTTGGGGAGGTTTGGGTGGGAAGTGGCCAGTGCAGGCCAGGGGGTGCAGAGGGGTGCAAGAAAGGACAACCAAGCCTGGTCAGTGCTGGTGGGAGCTCTCACCTCCATCCAGTTGCTCTTCGGTGCCAGTGGAGACACCCTGGGCTGTGCCCACACAGACTCTTCATGCCATCACAGGATTGTTTTGACTGGAAAAGCCCTGAAGCTGCTGCAGTCCCAGCCCTGCCCTCCCCCTGCCCAGCCCAGCACTGACCCACAGCCCTCAGCACCTCAGCCCCACGGCTTTGGGATCCTTCCAGGGCTGGGCACTGCCCCAGCTCCCTGGGCAGCCTGGCACAGGGGCTGACACCCCTCTAAGGGAAACAGCTCTGCCTCAGCCCCTAGTCCTTATTTGCACAGCCATTCATCCCTTCACCCTCTGCAGGGGCAGGAGCAGAGCTCTGAGGCTGTGTCCTTGTGCCTTGCAGCTACGGTGGCACTGACACCCAGGGACCAGCGGTGGATTGGAGCGTGGTGGCTGGGACTGCTCATCTCCTCAGGCTGCCTGGTGCTCACCTCCATCCCTTATTTCTTCTTCCCACGGTACATGCTGAGAGGAGAGGTGAGGCTTCAGGATGTCCTGGTGCCAGGGCTGTGCTCAGGGAGGGGATCCTTGTCCCCAGAAGGCACCTCTGTGCCTGCAACACAGGACTTTACCAGACCCGTCACTTTCTCGCTGTGAGCTGGAAAGCCACAACCACCACAGCCCAGCAGACTTCACACCCTTCCCACTAGGCTGCAGCACCAGCTCCTTTTGGCAAGGTTTTGGGCAGCCCTGTGCCTTGCCTGGGGCAGGGAGGTGGCTGGGTGGCTGCTTTGGCAGGGGAGTCTGTCGGTGGGGACTCGGCCCTGCTGCTGTGGCACACGGGTGAGCAGCTCTGGGCAGCGGGGCTGGGGAAAGGGGCTTTCCCAGGAGGTAGAGATGGCAGAGAAGAGAGACAGGTCTCCTGTTAAAGCAAACCTTAAAAGATGCAAAGCCATCCAAACGTTCCCTTTGGGTGTTTGCAAAGCTCAGTCCTGCTGGGTTAGTCTCAACAGCAGCTTTGTTTGACATCAGCTCGAGCATAGATGCCTTAAAGGCTGAAGCAGAACCCACAGTGTTTGATGAGTGTTGCTGGAGGGGAAGTGAGCCACCTGTGAGCTACCCTGTGTCTCCCCAGGAGCTGGGAGCTGTCCTGTGTCTCCCCAGGCTCCCCTCTCAGCCCACGCTGCTCTTCTCTCCCTCCCCAGGACCCCAACACAGCTGCTGGCATGCTCAGAAAGATGGAGAAGGGAGTGGCTGAGGAAACCTCCCTGCTGGCGTTTATCAAAAGTAAAGGGCTGGGGCTGCAAGGGGAGGGTGCTTGGGGGGTGCAGGGGGGTGCAGAGGGGTGCTTGGGGGGTGTGCAAGGATTGCTTAGGGGGTGCTGGAGGTGCAGGGGGTGCTTGGGGGGTGCAGGGGGTTGCAGGGGATGCAGACTCCCATGCCGGAGTTCTCCAGCCAAGGGGGTGCTGGGAGCCTTGGAGCCCACCCACCACGTGGCCAGGACCACCACAGGCACCCCAGGACTGTAGCAGGAAGACAGCCACAGCTTCCCTCTTGTGTGTGCCCTCTGTGGAGCTGCTCCTGAGCTGGGACTGGTGTAAGGACTCTGGTTTAGCTCTGTGATGACATCTCTCCAGCTAAAGCCCGTCCCTCCTCCCCTCTCCACAGCCACGTCCCCGAGCCCTCAGCTCCCTCTCCTCTGTCTCATCGGGCTTTGGCAAATGATGCTGATTAGAGGCTGAGTGAACAGAGCTGCTGGTGGGGAGCCCTGGCTCAGGCTGCCTGTGCTGATGGAGTGTGAGGATGTGACATCCCCCCAGGACAACACAGGGCGTCCAGCAGCTGTGGGGAGCCAGCCCCTGCCCCTGGGGCTCTGCCCAAGCCACGGGGCACGGGCCCTGCTCCAGCCAGGGCTCCTGAGTGCGGCTGTGAGTGGGAGGGAGGCTGCTGGGCAGAGCTGAGCCTCCACCTCTCTTCTCAGGCTGCTTTGGCCACGGTCCTGGCAGCTGCTTGGGCCGAGTCAGGGTGTCTCCCCTTCCATTTTCCCATGGCCTCCACCACCTCTGCGTTGGGAACAGGCCGAGGGTGGGGTGGTTTGTCACACTGTGAGTCGCTGACCTGAGGCTCACCTGGCTCAAATCCATCTTTTTTCCTGCTGTTTCCCTTATAGGATTCCCAAAGATCTTCCTCAGGCTGCTCCTCAACCCTCTCTTCATCCTCCTGGTGCTGGCTCAGTGCAGCTTCTCCTCGGTCATTGCTGGTCTGGCCACCTTCCTCAACAAGTTCCTGGAGAAGCAGTATGGTGCCTCCCCCTCCTATGCCAACTTTCTCATAGGTGAGCAGCATCTTATAGGGCAGGAAGCACATCCCTCAGCACATGTGCCCCAGGCTTTAAAGCCCTTCAGGAGGCAGCCCTTGGAAGGGGCTCGTTGTCAGAGGGGAGGAGTCCAGGCTCGCCTGGAGGTGCTCCATGACTCCCTTGACCCTGCAGAAGGCCAAGGCTGTCTTACAGCCTCTCAGAGCCTTGCCTTTGTTTGCTTGCCCTTGCTCTCCAAGTGGGATCACTTTGGGTGCTTCGAGATGTTGGGGAGGGCGAGTGGTTCCACACTGAGCTTGATGTCGCACCTCCGAGCCCGACTCCTGAGCCTGAGGAGCCCTTGGCACCAGCTGCTTTGGGCTTGGGTCTACCTTTGGTTTGCCCCAGCCCCCACCAGGCCTACGTGGTGCTGCCCTGGGCAGGCTCAAACCCTCTGTTGCTCTGCAGGAGCTGTGAACCTGCCAGCAGCGGCGCTGGGGATGCTGCTGGGAGGAATCCTGATGAAGCGCTTTGCCTTGTCCCTACGGGCCATCCCCCGCTTCGCCGTGCTGGTGCTTGTCTGCTCCATCCTGCTCTGCCTGCCCATCTTCTTCATGGGCTGCTCCACGGGGCACATCCAGGGCATCTACCCACACAGGTAACACAGGGCCCTGGGGGCTCAGTCCCACAGCCTTGTTCCTGCAGCTCTCCAAGCTGATGGGATACGCAAGGGGTGGAGGGAGGTGGGAAGAGGTAATAGCTGGCACCATGCTGGCTGCTTTCTGCTTGATGCCACTGCTTGGAGGAGACCTGCAAGTGCCCTGCAGCACAGGGAGGACCTGGAGTCCTGATTGATTCCTGTACCAACCAGGCAGGGAGTGTTTGCCAGGAGGGAGTCAGTAGCATTAGTGCCAGTGCCCACATCATGTGTGCTCTCCTTCTTCCAGCTGGACATCACCTTTGTCCTCACCTGAGTGGAAGCTTTTGGCTCTTCCCCTGCCTTGTTAAGGCAGAAATGGCATTCAGACTGCACCCTGGGCTGGCTGTCACGTGCCTTGGGCTCATTTATTTCCCAGGGAAGGGCTTTCCTTCCCTTTTGTCTCCCATCCCAGGAGCACAGCAGAGGGGTGAGGGACAGGACAGCCTGTGCTTTCCTCCCACAGTGGGGGCAGGCAGCAGCACTCTGCAGACTCCTGTCTGGGCACCCTGTTTGTGTTTGCCTCTGAGATCTGCCCAGAGTGTACTGGCAGTTCTAGCATCCTGCTTCAGAGCAAGGTTTCAAAGCTGAGGAAATCCCTCAGCTCCAGGTCAAATCTCTCAGCTCCAGATCATGTCCCTCAGCACCAGGTCAGGTCCCTCAGCTCCAGGTCAGGTCCCTCAGCTCCAGATAATGTCCCTCAGCTCCAGGTCAGGTCCCTCAGCTCCAGACCAGGTCCCTCAGCTCCAGATCAGATCCCTCAGCTCCAGACCAGATCCCTCGGCTCCAGACCAGGTCCCTCGGCTCCAGATCATGTCTCTCAGCTCCAGATCAGGTCCTTCAGCTCCAGGTCAGATCCCTCAGCTCCAGATCATGTCCCTCAACTCCAGGTCAGGTACTACAAGTGCTACATTTCAGGAGGCCCTTCAGCCTCACAGCATTCACCACTCGCCACCAGCCTGTCTCTGGGACACACCAGTCTTGATGGGCTTTGCTGATGTAACCAGGAGCTTCTGGAGGGCCCTTGTGTGGAAAAGGAGGTTGTTACCTTCTGTTCTTTAGGAACCCTTCTCCCATGTGCTGGCAGCAGAGTGTATCTGCCCTGTGCCTGCAGCCCCAGGCAGCTATGAGCTGGGTGAACAGGAGCTCTGCCCCATCCCACCGTGCCTGAAGGATGGGAGACTCCCGGTGCCCCTGTACATAGTAAGACAAGCCAGGGCAGCTAATTTGGTTTGTCCTCTTGACTTTCCCACTGTCATCAGCTTGTTTGGGAAGCAGCTCACTTCCAGGTTCTGTCTGAGTGTTGTTTCCAGCTGGGGCTGTTCACACATCTGGTTTGTGCAGCACTGCATGGAGCCTGGAGCCAATTTTTTTTTTCTCCAGGCATTTGGCTGATGGGTTTGGTTTTTATTTTTTTTTTTTTTTTTTTCAGCTGGGGTTGAAAGAAAGAGAAGAATAAAACAAACCCATCACAGCTGAATGTGTGAGCTGTTGTTTGCAGACACAACACAGTGCAGAGCTACCTGCAGGGGATGAGGGGCTGGCCCAAGGCCAAGCTGCTGCTGGCACTGCCCCAGCACAAACAGCAACTGGGTCAATAGTGAGAGGGGGATGGTGGGAGGAGAGTGATGGATTTTCTTCCTCCTGTCCTGTTTCTTAATTTGCCCAGGTTGTGTTGTGCTCTGTTTTGGCAGCACACTGAGTCCCCAGCAGCAGCTGAAGGCACCGAGCGGCTGCCGCTGCTCCCAGCACGTCTTTCACCCGGTGTGTGGGGAGAACAACGTGGAGTACATCTCGCCCTGCTTCGCTGGCTGCACCAGCACCACCACCAACTCCTCCTCCCCCAAGCAAGCAGTGAGTTAAAGCCAAGGAGGAGCGGGGGGGAGCTGCACCTTGGTGGCTGCTGCAGGCTGCAGGAAGCTGGGAAAGGCACAGAGGGGGACGGTAGCACCTTGCAGGTGCCACGGCTGTGCCTCAGCTGAGCTCCCCTCAAGCAGCCGAGGTCTTCTCAGCCCTTTGCAGAGGGATAATGTTCTGCTGTGGTCCTTAAAAAAAGCCCAGCTCCTGCCTTTATGGAGCTTTACCTTTGGTTTTTTTTTTTTTTTTAACCAAACCCCAACCATTTCCAACAGATCTACAAGAACTGTTCCCTGATCCCTGCTGGCAACGGGCTGTCCTTCGCCAGGACAGGCTCCTGCTCGCTCAGCTGCTCCCACATGCTCCTCCCTGCCATCTTCCTCATCTCCCTGGCTGCCCTGGTCGCCTGCCTGTGCCACAACCCCCTCTACATGATGGTGTTACGGTGAGCCAGGGGCTGGGGGAAGCACCGAGGGAACCAGCAGGACCTCCTTTGAGCCTGCCCTCTCACCTCCCCACGGCCTCTCCCCGCAGGGTGGTCAACCAGGATGAGAAATCCTTCGCCATCGGGGTGCAGTTCTTGCTGATGAGGCTGTTGGGTGAGTGGGCAGGGAAGGCAACAGGATACTGGATGGAGCTGTTGAAGGCCCAGGGCAGGGTGGGCAGGGCAGGGTGGGCATCCTGACTGCCTGCTCTTTCTCCCCTCCACAGCCTGGCTGCCAGCTCCTGCCATGTTTGGGGCCCTCATCGACTCGTCCTGCATCTTTTGGCAGACGCAGTGTGGGCGCCGCCGCTTCTGCGCCTACTACAACAACGACATCCTGCGCTCCAGGTACCCCACTGTGCCAGCCCCCCCTGGCCTGCCACGGACCCCCAGCTCAGTCCCCTCGGCTCTCCTCATCATCTCCCTGCTCTCTCCTCCCTCTACAGATACCTGGGGCTGCAGGTGGGCTACAAGGTGATGGGCACAGTGCTCCTGGCCCTCATTGGCTGGAAGGTGAAGAGGAGCAAAGAGTACAACGTGCAGGAGAAGGCAGCAGGGCTGGTGTAAGCACAGCCCCGGGGGAAGGAGGAGGCTGAGCCTGACCTTCGTGTCTTACTTGCCATACTTTAGTCTGGTTTGGGTCCCCTGCTGAGCTCCTCCTGCAGCCTCGAGCCTGGCGCCAGCAGCTGGAGCAGGAGGGAGATGGAGGGGGTTGGGGGTAGCTGGAGAGCAGCCCCATCCATCCATCCATCCATCCATCCATCCATCCATCCATCCATCCATCCACCATCCTGCAGCCCTGGAGAAGCAGCGAGGGGACGGCTGTGCCAGCCCCGGGATGGGGGGAGGGAGCTGCCCCATGTGCTCCCCTCCCCACGCAGAGGGCAGCGAGGGCTCTCACGCGGGTCACTCTCACAGGGGTTTTGAGCAGAACATTTGAGGCTTTTTTTTGTCGCTCTTTTTTTGATTATTTGTGGTGTTATTTTTTAAATAAAGGTCACTTTTCCAAGCGTGGGGCTTTCCTGCTGCCACACACTCCCCCCCCAGGCCTCATCCTGGCAGGTGCTGAGCACAGCCTTGGCTGCCACAGGGGAAGAGATGGTGGCAGATGCAGCCCAGTGGCTGTGCAGAGAGGGCAGCATGTGCCGGAGTCATGGGCAGCCCTGTGGAAGCTGCTGCCAGCCTGGTGTGGGTGGGAGGGTGTTGGGAGGAAGGGGAAGCTCAGGATGCCACAGTCACCTCAGCCACTGAGTAAACGTACTCCCAAAAAACCCCAACTCCAGCCCCAAGTGGGGAGCAGGCCCTGGCTTCTGGCAGCCCAGAGCTGGGCAGGGAGCAGGAGAGCTCATCTCCAGCAGCAAAGCCTCAGTCCACCCAGAGATGATGCTGCTGAGATGAGTCAAGGCAGCGACAGGCTGAAGCCAGCCTTGAAAACCGACTTTGAAGCAAGAAAAAGAATGATGTGAGGAATACTTTTAATAACTTCAAAGCAGCCCCCAGGCTGCTGCTCCCTCCCTTCGCCCCAGCAGAGGCTGGTGCTGCCCCTGCTGCCCAGCAGATGGCGCTTTGTGAGCAGCAGAACCACGCGAGGAAACAGCCACGTTCTGGCTCAGGGCTACAGAGCCAAAGCAGCAGCCTGGGAGGGATCTCCAGCAGCAGGAGCACAAGCGTGGCAAATGTGTCCCAGCAAGGCTCTAGCTGCAGGGAATGAGGCACAACCTCCTCTCATCCACCTCTCCCCACACTGGGCTCGCAGGCCAGGTTGCTCCTCTCTTCCCAGCCCTGCAGGAGGCAGAGGCAGCCCTGGCCTGAAAGGGAAAGGGCACAAGAGAGCAGCTGGTGCTGAAGTGAGTGTCACAGCAACGAGGAGGGGAGCCTGCCAAGGGCTTTTCTTCCCCTCCTCACTGAGCATCTTCCTCATGAGGTGACTCCTCCTCTACCTGTGCCACGATTGCTGACTAACTGCACACCCAGAACGATGGTCCCTGCAGCCACCAGTGGGCCCAGGCACTGCCTGCCCAGCAAAGGGCTGGCACCACATCCCACCTGGAACACAGGGCTGGAGGCAAAAGCACGGGGCTTCAAGACAAGGCCCTGCTATCATTTTGCCACTGGGACAGTCTGCAGAAGAGCCCCAGGGATGGGCAGGAGAGCTCCAGGGCTGAGCAGCAGAAGGAGAGCCCCAGGGATGGGCAGCAGAAGAGTCCCAGGGATGGGCAGCAGGAGAAGACGCCAGGGCTGGGCAGCAGGAGAGCCCCAGCGATGGGCAGCAGAAGAGCCGCACGCATGGGCAGCGCAAGAAGGGCCCAGGGATGGGCAGCAGGAGAAGACCCCAGGGATGGGCAGCAGGAAAGCCCCAGGGATGAGCAGCAGAAGAGCCTCAAGGATGGGCAGCAGGAGAAGTGCCCAGGGATGGGCAGCAGCAGAGCTCCAGGGATGGGCAGCAGGAGAAGACCCCAGGGCTGGGCAGCAGCAGAGCTCCAGGGATGGGCAGCAGGAGAAGACCCCAGGGATGGGCAGCAGGAGAAGACTTCACGGATGGGCAGCAGCAGAGCCCCAGGGATGGGCAGGAGAGCCCCAGGGAGGGGCAGCAGAAGTGCCCGGGGATGGGCAGCAGGAGAGTGAAGGAAGTTTTCAGGATGTAGCCCTCAGCTCATGGATCACTGCCCAGACTTGTCCACCACCACTCCCTCCTGCAGCCAGGGCCCTGCTGCCATTCCCCAGGCCACTCCAGCCCCCAGAGAGGGGACTGTCCCACCAGTGAGGAGCAGCAGGAAGGTAAGAGACACAGAGAAACCCAACTGTTTATACTCTCCTGAATGAGTGCCCACGAGAGTGGGCTTTGCTGCTGACATGCAGAGTGCTCTCAGGCAGCAAGAAGCTGGGAGAGACTGAGGCAGGAGGTGAACAGCAGTAGCAGCAGCACAGAGAGGCAACAGGGCCACAAAGCTTCATGGAGGCAGAAGGTAAGAGGCAGACTCCAGTCTCTGAAACTCACTCCCAGCACACTCCTTCCTAATTGGCTTGACAAGTACCAAATGCAAAGCCTCCAGCGTGAGGGAATGCAGCAGCTCAGGCAGCAGCTCACAGGAAGGGGAGGACAGGAAAACAATGCTGAAGAGCCAGTCAGAGAAAAAAAATCACACCAACACTTGTGTCATGTTGCTCCCAAGCCCATGAGCAGCACAGCAAGAGGCCACAATGCTGATTCCCAGCTTCAGTTTCTTCTTCCTACAGCAATATGGGATTGGAGAGCTCCAGACCATCTTCTCTCAGCCCCAAAGTGTCCTTGCCCTGCTCCCTCTCTCCCTCCCACAGCTCTGCCCCTCATCCCTCAGGCAATCCTGGCCAGCCATTTCTCCAGGTCCTCGAAGTCAGCATCTCCTTCCTCTCCCTTGCTGCCCCTGGCACTGCACTCCACGAATTCCACCTTCATGGGGAGCTGGGAGAAGTCAAAGTCCTTGCCCTTCTTCCCCAGTTGGGCAGGGCCCCCGCTGCCAGAGCCATCCAGGCTGCTGGGGGCTGCAGAGCGAGTCACACGCAGGGTGTTGCTGTGAAGGGAGAAGGGAAAAGGGTCAGGAACTGCCAGGCAGGGCAAGGTGAGCAATGCCAGGGCTGCTGAGGTGGCCCTGGACTCAGCTCTGTCAGCAGCTGTGCCAAGGTGCCATGACCCTGCCCCGTGAAGCACACAGGCCCCTGACACAGGGAGATTCTGCCCCAGGGCAGGCACTTTGACCACTTGTCTAAAAGCCCTGCTGGAAGGTACAGCTGTGGAGAGGCTCCAGGGAGCAAGAGGAGGAGGTAGCTCGAGGGAGAGGGGCTTCAGCAGGCTGGGGTTTGCAAAACAACAGCAGCAAGAGTCAGGCAGTGACGGCTTCACCTGCAACTCCCCAACAGCCCACAGCAGACATCACTCCACAGTGGTCAAGACCTGCACCAGTTTACAGAATCCCAGCATCATGGGGGTTGGAAGGGTCCTGCAGAGCTGCTCCAGCCCCAGCCCCTGCTCAAGCAGGTTCCCCTGGCTCAGGGGGCACAGGAACGTGTCCAGGTGGGGTTGGGAACCTCCTGAGAAGGAGCCTCCACACCCTCCCTGGGCAGCCTGGGCCAGGGCTCCCTCACTCAAACACTCAAACAGTTTTCCTTATATTTAGATGGAACTGTTTGTGTTGCAGCTTCGTCCCATCACCCNCTGCCATTGGCTTCTTGCCCACGAGGGCACGTTGCTGCTCATGGTCAGTTTATTATCACCCAGCACTCACAGGTCTCTCTCTGCAGAGCTGCTCTCCAGCAGGTCACCTCAGCACCAAAGGACTTTCTCCTCCTGTGCCAGGGAAACTGTTTGTGTCCCAGCTTGTGCCTGTTACTCCTTGTGCTGGCCACTGGCCCCCACACAACAAAGCCTGGCCCCATCCACTTTGTAGGGACTGATCAGCACTGGTATGAGTCCCCTCAGGCTTTACTTTACCAGGCTGAACAGCCCCAGGGCCTGCAGCCTCTCCTCCTCACAGAGGTGGCTGTGGCAGTGTGAGGGGAGGGGGTGGACTCAGCGAGGTCTTTTTCCAACCAAAATGACTCTGACTGTGAGAGAGAAGCTCAGAGGGCTGAAGCTCCAGTTCCATACTTACAGCTCTTTCTCCAGCTGCTGCTGAATAAGTTTTGCTGATTTTGCCATGGTGACATCTAGAGAGAGAGAAAATGAAAGGAAATGAGCTCTTCAGGTTTATGTCAGGATTCAGAAGCTGGTTCCCTTCTGAAAGGTGCCACAAGGTCTGCTCAGAGTGTGCAGTCACAGGGGGCGGCAGGACAAGGGCTGCTGGAGCTCTGGCCCTGGCTGTGGGAATGACTCAGAGCTCTGACAGGACAGAGGGAACTCATTTCTCCTTGCTGGCCACTAAGCTGCTTCAGAGGATGTAGTTTGCTGTCTCACCCCCAAAGCCCAGCACTCTCCCTTGTCCTGGCACCACACAGCTCACCACTGTTGCTTTTTAACCTGGGGCCTGTGGAGCCACCAAGGCCTCAGGCAGCTCCTGAGCAGTGCACAAGTAACAAAACCAAACCAGATCCTGCCGCAAAGCTGCAGCTTGCTCAAGGGGGATCCACACCTTCACTGCACGAGCTGCAGCTTGCTCCAGGGGGATCCACACCTTCACTGCACGAGTTGCAGCTTGCTCCAGGGGGATCCACACCTTCACTGTGTGAGCTGCAGCTTGCTCCAGGGGGATCCACACCTTCACTGTGTGAGCTGCAGCTTGCTCCAGGGGGATCCACATCTTCACTGTGCGAGCTGCAAGGATCTCACTGTCTGCATCCTTCCAGCAACTGCATGTCCCTGCCAGTCCAATCAGCAGGAAACACGCAACCATGGCAGCTAAGTGCCTGTCTGATTTTAACACTGCAGCTACCTGGTGTGCACAGACAGCTCCTGTTGCTCAAGCTGACCCTGTTTCCTGCTGCCTGCAGAGCCAGGGCAGCCCTGCACACACACAGAAAGCCCCTTGCCTTCCCTCAGCCTGCATAAGCAGCCACAGCTCTCCCCAGCATTGCTCCTCTGCAAACCCCTGTCCTGGGCACTGCTCCCAGGAGTGGCACAAGCTTTCAGCTGAGCTGCAGCCCTCCCTCCCTGTGCAAGACGTCAGGCTCAGGGGGGGCAGGAGGGTACCTTGCTTGTTGCAGGCAATGAGCAGCGGGGGCGCGTTCCTCAGCACCGTGCTGTCAGCCAGCACTTGGAACAGGAACTCAGCCACGTCCTTCACCTCCCGCTGGAAGGCCACGCTGTCCACCACAAACACCACGGCTCTGAGGGGGGAAAGAGGCCACTGAAGCTCTGCCACCACCTTGCACAGCACCTGCTCCAGCCTGGGATAATGTGTTTGTTCCCACAGGTGATTTCACACCCCCAGGGGCAGGCTGGGACACCCCCCACATCAGCCCCAGAAAGATTCTTTCCCCTCCTGTCCACATCACCTATGAGGAAGGGCTGAGGGATCTGGGGCTGTTGAGCCTGAGCATTCTGCTCAGGGGAGACCTTCTTGCTCTCTACAAGGACCTGAAAGGAAGCTGTAGTGAGGGGGTGTGGGTCTGATCTCCCCAGTAACAAGCAATAGAACAAGACGAAATGGCTTCAAGGTGCACCAGGGGAGGTTCAGGCTGGATGTGAGGAGGAATCTCTTTGCTGCCAAGGTTGTCAGGCATTGGAAGGGGCTGCCCAGGGAGCTGCTGGAGTCACAGTCCCTACGGGGGTTTTAGAGCTGGGTAGATGTTGCACTGGGGGAAATGGGCTGGTGAGTGATAGGGCTGGCACAAAGGCTGCACTCCATGGGCTTAAAGCTCTCTTCCAGCTGAAACCATTCTATGGTTCTATGATTCCACCCCTCAAAGCCTTCCCCATGCAGCTGCTCTGTACCATCAAGGCAGGGATGGGGAGGAGAAGCAGAAGGGTGACTGCCCTGTGGCTCTGGCTCTCAGGGCAGCGCTGCAGCAGAACCCAGCACAGCTATAGCAGCCTCAGCATCACTCAGTGCCTGTCTCCCTCCTCCCCTGCCACCTCCCCCAGCTCACCTGGCTGCAGCTTTGAACCTCTCCAAGAACTGAAGGCGCAGACTCTCGTGGCCTGGAAGGTCGATTAAGGTGATGTTAGGGCCCTGGGAACAGAAGAGGGGAGGAATCAGCAAGCCCCAAGGCAGGGGTGCCAGGGAACACCAGCCCGAGGGCAGAAGCACACAGCTCTCCCCAAGGTGCAGCCTCTCCACCAGCCCAAATGGTCCTGATGGGCAAAAGAAATGCTAAGGAGTGACATTCCTGGCCAGGATGTGGTAAGGAGGGGGCCAACCCCAGCGAACCACCCACCAGAGCTGAGAGAACAGAGCAGGACTGCAGAGAAAGGTGAGTGTGCAATGCTGTGCTCCCTCCCAGCAGCACCAGCAGCATCCCCTCCCCACCCCAGGGACTCCCACCCTGCTGAAGCTGTGCCACAGGGACTGCCACCCTGCTGAAGCTGTGCCACAAACAGCCAGGGGTCCCCTGCACAGCAACCCCCACGAGCTCCCAGCCTCTGAGTCCCTGACCCCACGGGCTCTGAATCGAGCTGCCCATTCACACACACCCCACCAACCCAACTGCAGCTCTCCCTAAAGCCACCCTGCTTGGCTGGGAGCAGCACACAAACTAACAAACACAAGGCCTCTCCTGCAAAGAGTTTCTCTTGAGCTGAAAGCTGCAAACGTTTCCCTCTCCACGGCCCAGTGACACTGAGGGGAACAAAGAGAAGGAGGATGGAGGCCATATAGGGCCAGCTCAGAACCTTCTCGAAGGGATAGACCACCAGAGCAGCCTCTGTACCTCCTCCCCACTCCTGGATCTAAAGGGTAGCAGGTTAAACACAGGAAAGCACCAGCCTGCACTGCAGCATTCCAGCACACCTCTCTCCCCCTTTCAAACATCTCCTGGCTGCTCAGCCTTAGAGACCCCAAGATACAAAAACACAAAGCCCTGCACTTGCCCTTTACTCTTTCCCCTCTTCTTATCATCGCCTTTCACTGAGAGCTGCCACAGAGAAGCCACAAACACATCCTCTGCTTCTGCACTGCACCAGCACACAGGTGCTGCCAGCCAGCAAGAGGAAAACTCTCTGCAACTAACCTCTCAACTAAACTCTCTGAAGCTAAACTTCTCCTCCTCTGGAGCCTCCTGGACACATTCCTGTGTGAACTGATCTAGGTGGGACGTGCTTTAGCAGAGGAGATGGACTGGATGGTCTCTAAAGGTCCCTTTCAGCCCCCAACCATTCAGTGAGTCTGTGATTAAGACACCACCAGGAACTGAAAGCACCCAGGTCTGTGCCAGCCCAGGACCTGGGAGTAACCAAACCCCTTTCCTCAGTCCTTGTGAAGTGCAGCTGGAGGTTCTTTTTAAGCCTGCTGAAGCTTTTAAAGTCAAGTTTTCTGAGGAGACACAGAAGTTCCCAACAAACCAAAGACAACAGCCCTCACAACCCTCCTGCTCCCTGTCACACTGTTGTCCCCATGCTGGGTGCTTCCTTCTGCTGGGAGAAGCAGCTCCTTTCTCTCTCCTAGAGAGGAAACCCCACATGCTGAAAATGCAGTCAAATAAAGGCTCTATGACTGGACAAGCAAAGGACAAACCCAACACTGGAGGGACAGGGAGCCCCTGACTCCTCCCAGTATCTCCTCCTTGCTCCGTGTGCATTCCCCACAAAAACCTTCCCTGTGCCCAGCAGCAGCTGGTTCTGAGCAGCACAGATTCAGCAGAGGGAGCAGAAAAGCCTAGGCAGCAGCTGTGCACAGTGAGCATCCCCCAGGCCCCAGGCAGAGGGCTGCCTCTCACCTTGCTGCTGCCCACCCTGTACACGGCCGAGCTGTCGGTTATGGATGTCTGGGTGTCGCGGTACCTGCCCGTCAGCAGCTGGGAACAGACACAGGGGCTGTCACACACAGGGGCTGGAGACACCCTGTGTCAGCCCTTGCAAAGGGGAAATCACACAGTCATTTGGGTTAGAAACACCTCTGAAGGTCCTGAGTCCCCAGCCCTGTCCTCCCAGCCCTGCCCAACCACCGACACATCCTCAGCCCCATGGCTCTGGGATCCCTCCAGGGCTGGGCACTGCCCCAGCTCCCTGGGCAGCCTGGCACAGGGGCTGACACCCCTCTCAGGGACACAGTTCTGTGTCAATTCCCAACCTCAACCTCCCCTGGGGGCAACTGGAGCCCCTTTCCTCTTGTCCTATCCCTGACTTCTGCTGGCATTGCACAGCAACACCTTCCCAGCTCTGTTTGGAAGTTTGCACAAGCATCTTGGAATCAGAGACTCATTTAGGTTGGAAAAGACCTTGAAGGTCATTAAATCCATCTCCTGCCCTCACCCTGCCCAGCCCAGCACTGACCCACAGCCCTCAGCACCTCAGCCCCACGGCTTTGGGATCCCTCCAGGGCTGGGCACTGCCCCAGCTCCCTGGGCAGCCTGGCACAGGGGCTGACACCCCTCTCAGGGAAACAGTTCTGCCTCAGCTCCAACCTCAGCCTCCCCTGGGGCAACTGGAGCCAGTTTCCCCTTGTCCTGTCACTCCTGACCCCCCTCCTCGCTCCAGCTCCAGGGTGCAGGGCCGTGGCACAAGAGGGCTGGGAAGGGCACAAGCCCGACCCCCAGAGCCCCAGCTCCCTGCAGCCTCCTGCCAGGGAGCTGCAGAACAAGTGCTGGCTGAGGGGTGGCAGACCTCAGCCATCTGATCCCTGACCGTGCAGGGCTCTCCTGACCACACATTCCCACATGGGACCACTGACCCCCATCCCCCCCACCCCTCGCAGCCCCCCACGGCCTCGGGCCCCGCTCACCCGCGCGAAGAGCAGCGTCTTGCCCGCGTCGCACAGCCCCAGCAGCAGCACGGCCCTGCGGCTGCTCCTCCGGCCCTGCAGCAGCCTCCAGAGCACTGCGGGACACACACAGAGCGGGCGGCGCGTCAGCCGGGAGCAGGGACGGGGA